>JANHGC010006094.1:14187-26816 GCA_027560395.1 Boaedon fuliginosus | reverse complement strand
CTCTCCCTTGGGTATGATTCTGTGAGTGATTGAGTTGATTATTTTATATTGTATAGGCTCTGATTTTACTGTATGTTTGCCGCCTCGAGTTCCCCCGCAAGGGGTGAAGAGAGGCGGGGTATAAATTTAATAAATAAAAAAATAATAAATAAATAAATAAAAATGATTATTTGAACCTGAGAAATAACTGGGAATGAGTTTGATTAACAACTTCAAATAGAAAGTGTTTCCCCCAAGGAAAAGAAAGGAAGAAAAGGCTAATGAATTGGTGCAAAGAGATAGATGGGGTTGGAATTCTGAAGAGGAAGAAGTTGGCTACTGAACAAAAATGGTTTTAGATAATTTTAACTTGTAATAGTTTTAATAGTTCCAGGAGTGATCAAGACCACCTAAGAGTTCAGGAGTGAAGGGGAAATCATGGGAGAAGACTGAACTTTGAGGGATTCTCCTTACCTAATCAGAGAGAGAAGACGATGGGAAGAAAGCAGAATAAATATTGGAAGCAATGACAGGCTGCCAGCTAAACACAAATTAATCTCTTGATTAATGTTAAGGTGGGGATGACTTAGTGATAGCTACACATATAGCTACAGGCATAAATTAAAGACTGCATTATTAGAACAAACATTAAAGGGAAAAAGTTAACCTGAGAGTGTTAAAACAAGCAATAAACCAATCGACTGTTTTTCCTCCTGCATATCAAACTCAAAAGCTATAAAAGGGAGTAAGGAAAGAAATATCTGTTTATGTATTAAGTTAAAACACTGTTAACATGATTAGCCTTGCATTGCTGAAAAAGAAACCAATGTTTTCTATATTATAAAGCAGAGGGGAAAAGGTTCACAACATTTTTACCTGCTGTTATCTCTAGTTAATACTAAGAACATAGAATGATTATAGATATATCTTTATTACAGGAGCATTTGATTAAGGTACTGGGTTAGAGTTTAGCAAGCCTACATGCAAGACCCAAGTACTGCTGTGGGGTGGGGTGAGTCCCATCCTTTTCTCCAGCCCCCACCGGGCATCCCCTGGGCAATGGTGAGGTCACTAGCTAACCCTTTCAACCCAGAAGTGCCCTGCTGCTTTGGACATGAGTGTGATGCAATCTCTTTATTTTCAGATATGCAGTTTGAATAAGCATTATTTGTAATTTCTGATTGCATTGTGTAAAATACATTTAATTACATAGTTAAATAATATAACTGATGAATCAATGATATGGCAGTGTTGCTAAAACACTCAAATTTCAGATGATAAAAAATTGGTAATCCAGTAGATGTTAATTCTCACATTTCAATCATTGACTTATTTTTTTCCCAATCAAGTTATTATTATTTTTTCTTTTGTTTACATAGCATCTCTTGCCACAACAGAGTTGACATGGGCATATTTCCAAGCATCCAATCAATCCTTAACTTCCAATTTTATACATTATTCCCCTTCTCTTCAACATAGTATATAATATCCCTAATTTCAATTCCCTATCTAGCAAACATCGTATAAAATTAAAAATGCAGTTTTACCAGTCTTAAAACAGTTACATAAATTAATTCATTTACTTACCAATTGTTACTATCTCTTAATCATTATCAAATTAAAATATCAAATATTTAAATTCTTTAATTTCCCCCTTTTCTTCTATACCATTTTTTTAAAAAAGAAAAAGAAAAACAACAACCTCCAACCTCCATCCATAATTTAAAAATCCTCTATCAATATAACCTTATTTAATCATATATCTTATTTTCAATAGCTATTGTTCATTTTCCTCTTCCTTCTAATTGTCCCTATAAACTTAATTTATCTATCGAACAAAACTTATTTCTAAAGCATAATTATAAAATATTTTCTCCTTATTCATTACCTCCTTCATAATATCTCTATCATTTGTTCAATTCCATTATATAATACTTAGACAAATACTGGACAACTGTTACATTCAAGCATAGGTATGAAAATGTAAGAACTACAAGTTTGGAAGAGAAATGGTATCCTTTATACCTTAAAACACATCAATCACTGTCATTTAGCATAGTCACTGACCCCTATTTTCTAAATATAGATACTCCCTAATTAAGCTTATCTTCTTCCTTTATCTTCCTTCTTAGTTATTCAGCCCTCCTGGTGAGCCAGGAGTGTGGCTGTACAGTTCAAATAGATCAAAGGAGAAGCCTGGATTTTTAGGTGTGAATTTACAGAGGGAATCCTCATTCAGATACATTCCCACAAGAAGGGGTGGGACTGCATGTCCAATCACAGGGAAAACCTTATTAAATCTAATGTATTTATGGGAGTAGACAGAGTAAGATGCAAATGTTTACATCAGCTTTCTTCTCATATTATTGTATCACAAACATTATTAAAATAAACCATCAATACTATTTTAATTTCATCATCATTATTTCCAATATAGTATAGTATTTCAATCTACTAATTAATTTCATTTTTCAAATTTCATCTTAATATTTCTGACCTCCATTTCCCCTTCTTTTTATTTTAAACCCGTAACCCATTTTCCAATTCATACATATATTCATATTTCTCTAATCACATTTCTAAACAATTTCATAATTCATTTACTCATCTCATATCATAATATCATCAATATTATCCTTTCTTCCCCCCTCATTTTATCCTCAATATAGAATACTATTTCCAACATTTCAATTTTATCCTATATTTAAACAGTTTCATAGGTTAATTTCATTATTTGTTCCTCATTCCAAGAACTTTAGTAATTTCAAATATCCATTGTCCAAGTCCAAGTCAAAATCACCTTAATCTACTAGTTAAAAATATTCTAGTCAATTTAGCCACTGTCTCTGAACTCAGTTCGTAGTATCTCCAGCCATTTCCTTGTCCCTCGTTCTTGTTTCTCCTTTATAATCATCATCTGCCTTTCTTGCTTGAAGACATCCCTTTTAGTTTCTTTTCTCCATTTGAGCTGCGACTCCATTTCTCCAACCCTCTGCACATGCATTATAATTCTTTATTTCTTTAATTCTAACTTCACAATCAACTGGTCTCTCTCCACTTTCCTTTGCAATTCCCATATGCTTTCCTCAATGTTTCCATTACAAATTGCAGGTACATAAACTTTTCCAGTATTTCCAAATCCCCTCGGGTTCCCTTCCAGCCTTTTATTTTCCTCACTCTGGCATTTTCTCTCGAAGATGGCACATTGCTCTCTTCTTCCAACTCGTCATAGCCCTCCTCTATAATATTTTTTTCCTGTTTCTCCAAGCCTCTTAGCATTCCAGATGTATCCTTTCCTCATCTCCATTTTAAACTAGCCAAAAATATCTTTTATCACCGCTTTCAACTCCTCCAGTGTCTCTTCCATTTTTTAAAAAAAATAAAAAGCACAAGTCAAAACTTTTTCCCCCCATTCTCCCAGTTGCATTGTTTATTTCTTGCTCCACCTTTCGTATGTCACCAATTTTCAATTAATTATTGGAGTCTCCATTCAGTTTATTTCTTTGGGGTGAAAACTAAAAAAGTCATTCTCACCCACGTTCAGCTTCTGTTGTTTCCCCTCTTTTTACGATCAATCTCCTTTGGTGGCTATACCGACTCAGTGACGCCATGTTGCTTTTCCAACTCTTTGTTCTGGGGCTTCACTGGGAGTCCAGATGGAGAAACGGCATAACCCTCCTTGAACCCCCTAATACCCCTTGTCCCCTGGTTCCTACAGAACTGAAGTTAGGTCCTTTCAGACCCCCCAAAGAAGGAATTTCAGTGGTCCTGCATGGAGCTCATGCAGGACACTCCCAATCTCACCGAGATCCCAGCCCCACCCTCCGCAAGTTGCTCTTTGTTGCTTTTCTTCCTGGACCAGCCTATGGATGTGCTGGATAGGTGATCATTTTAATTTTTTGGTATACCTCCCACCATCTGCCTAGCCTTCAAGCACTATCCTAATAGTAAAAATGTCTTTTTAATTTAGCCGAAGGATTAAGTGACCGAATCCTCTTCCTACCGATTGTTAGAGGTGAAATGGATGATTGTTGCCACTGCTTTGTGGTGAAGGTAAAGATGTAACACATGTTGTAATAAAGTAAACTATTTATTACCTACAAAATAATAAATGTACATATAAAGCTCTTTGTCTTCTTGCAGCCATGTGGCTAATAAATAAATAAATGACTGTTCTCTTCACAGGTAAGAACTCACAAGGGGGAGAGCACAATGCTCTCAGGTAAAATTTGGGTTAGGGTTAGGGAGGAAAGGTGGGAGATTAGGTAAACTCCCTCTTCTCGGGTAACACAGCATAGCATGGCTCAGCAATATTCTAACAGTGTTACTGTATATTGTTGCTTATAATCAGTTGGTGTGATTATTATTATTTCAAAAGTTGATGAAATCATTGTCTCTTTGGAGAACTGCATACCAGCTACTCCCAGCACTTTTGAGATAGGGGTTCCAGGCCAGAAATGTTTGCAAAGAATGGATGTCCAAAACTTCAGGATAGTTTTGGATAGCTTTTCAACCATACTTTTGGGTCTAGGTGTGGAAGTATAAATAAAATTGATATTGTAAACCCCAACCCACTTTATATGAACTACATATATGTTTTAAAAAAGGATTGGCTTCAAACATATGGGTGCACCTCCTACCTTGACCCCATCATGCAGTCACCCCATCATAAAGGGAATTTCTAAACTGGTGTTTTTCAACCTTGGCAACTTTAACACGAGTGACATCAGCTGTCACCTTAAGCTTTCTATGCTTTGCTGTTGTGTGGTGACAGACTGCCATGAACTGTGGAGGGGGAGGATCCTTGGGGAATCAAAAGTAGAGACTGTACTGCCTTGAGATGCTGCCCCAAAGTCATCCAGCTGGAAGAAGGAGGGAGCTGCTTACCAAGCTGTGCTTGGAGTGACCGTTACAAAAACATCTTGCATGAATTGATTAGTTACAGTGGGGTGGGCAATGATGTGAGGGAGACAGTTAGGAGAGGGAAAAGTAGAGCTTAGGGATTTTGGCATGCAGTTCTCGGTTCTGGCTCTGCAGTGCTGCAGTACACTTGACTTCTAATAAAACTATACCTTTCTCAACAAATGGAGCCAAGGATCATTTCTATTTAGTGGTTTAGGTTGTAGGCAGTCTGACAGATGAACTTCAGTCCCCAGAATTCCTCAGCCATCATGCTGGTCCAGATTTGGACACAGAATTCACATACAGTGAAAATTAACAGCGTCTCAATAGATAAGGTTTGTTTGTTTGCCCTGAACTGCATGATGCGTTTTTTAAAAATGGATTATAGCTTATGTGCTATCATTCTCCAAAAATCCACTGTGCTCTTCAATATCACACAGAAGATAACATGTTATATCAACAGTTGACAATAGTATTTTCCTGGCTCTTGCATTGGAGAACATGCCAAATTTTGACACTGGACTAGATCATTATCATTATAAATGAAAACAACAAGAAAGACACAATGTGGGCAAATCTGAATGCGTGACTTGACTAATGCTGCCGTAATTAGGCATGGTAATTCTGGAATGAAATGCTTCCACTTATTAAAGATACGAGGCCTTGCTACAAAATGGAAGAATTGCTTTTCCTGGCTTTGGTAGAGAATTTTCTCCAGTCATAAAATGTAAAATGGAAGTTTTCTCCCCATCCAAATAACTCCTTCCTCAAAGAAGCATCATCAAATAAACTAGCATACAAACAAATGGTAAATTAATAAAAAGAGACTAGGAGGTACGGAATAAGTACAGGACAATCCTAGGCAAGATGTAATTAGGGGGAAACCAGGACTAAATCAGTGCACTGAAATATCTATTAAAGGCGTCTGCATTCATAGTCCTTGTCAGTGATGTTAAAAAAAGATAGCATCTCTCTAACATCATTTTCTTTTTAACAGCGAAGAAGTGACTCAATACCTGCTTTCTGCTAGCCCGATTTTTCTCAACTTTGGCAGCCTGAAGATGCGTTAGCTTCTGAACCCAGAAAAACAATGCTAAACTCCAGAACAATAAACATTGAATTCAGTGCACTGAAATCAGTCCATACATTTTATAAATTCTTTCTGCTCGTTTTAGCTTCGATGTTTCCTGCAGCGCTCTTCCTTCTACACGCTTTGCATCTTCAGTTTTTGATTCATTTCAACCAGGCACTAACTGTAATTTTGCAGTGTTCCCCAGAAAGAAGAACTGTTATAAGAAAAAGGGAAAATTACAGACTTAACCAGGAGCGGTGATGAAGCCAATAACAACAGCAACAGCATTCTATTATATATATATATATTCTAGTATGGGATATATGAGCTGCAAAAAGTTTATATATTTTTATGGGAGGAATCTTTTACTTCATAATGTAGTATCTGTGCAGGCTGTACTCAGAAATAAGGGTTTAATGGATCTAACTCCCTTTAATTGGATTACGGAAGTGCAGCCTTAAATTTATTTCAAATAAATACAAAGGTCTTCTTTTGCTTCTTGCTAGCATTGTCACTGAGTATCCCTCCCGCTTCCTACTTTTGGCAGGCTGTCAGCCCAGAACAGCAATAAAGTCTTCCTTCTGGTGGTAAGTGCTGCAATGTGCCAAGTCATTAAAAACGACCTGGTTTGGGTTAAAGAGCAACAGCTGTTTAATATGGTTGGGTTCAGCTTTGAGTGCATTTCATGCTGACACATCCTCATTTTGGGGTCACCAGTAAGGGCTGTAATTGGCTGGATGCGAGCAGCCCTGTACTTTCTATTCCACTAGGGATTTTCAGACAGATAGAGAAATTCCTCTTGGCTCTGATAGGGCTTTAGAATTAAAAACCCGTCATAAATGTTTATATTGAAGGGAAAAGCCAGGCTGTTCTGCTGAAGGAGGACAGGGACCTGTTATCATCAAAGCTTGTTACAGTGTTTTATTCAATAGGAATTTTGTGGCAGGACTTCTAAGGCACTTTGTGTCTATCATGGACAACTTGGGCAAGGATGAGCTGAATTGCTTGTCAAGGAAAAGCACAGACACCTGCAGCTTCTTGTGAATTCCTTCTGTGTCATCCAACTCTCCAAGGCTGGAAAGTTTAGATTCGTAAATCAGTGCTATTGGCTTATGGAACTATTGTTCTAAAACACATGTGCTCCAAAGCCTTTAATGAAGTAAATGCCGTTATGAGTACTTCAGCTTCTACTCTTTTGTGTAGTTCTTAAGTAATGCTTAGATGTAAAAGAATGACAGGAGAAGCAGAGAAGCAAGAGAGGAAGGTTAATGATGTCTTTCAGTACATCAGGAAGCAAGTTTAGAGAAGAGGCTGACACGCTGCTAAATGGTTCCCTCTGGATTTCTAAGGGCTTAGCAGCTGTATTTCTCTTTTCCTCCAGTCTCTACTCTCCATAAGGAAAAAGAGAGATTCCCTGCCCAGTTACTTAAAATTTACTTTACATGCAGAGTTTGGTATTACCATATATTTAATTTGTCAATTGTAAATAGGTGCATTGTCAGGCTTGGGACCAACTCAAAGAGTTATGTAATGGGAGAGAAATGGCCATTTAGCAATGTTTACCAAAAAAAAAAAAAGTTTTGAATGTTCATTTATTTACTGATATCTACATACATATCTACTCATGGTCTCTTGGGATGAAGAACACCCTGAAAAATGCCCAAAGAAAAAGAAATTAAAAGTAGAAGCTAAACTACCTAAATCTACTTGACATGAGCTTCATTGATCTCTCTTGAAAACCATCCTTGTTTTTAGCTTCTTTTCCTTCTCCTTTTTCTTCTTTCTCCTTCTCCGTTTTTGAGGACCTCACAGTTCCATCTCAATATGACATTTCTTGATCTTTCCCTTCCTCTTGATGCATATATTTCTTCATATATTTCTGTTTCTCCTCTCCATCTACTTCCAAGGGAGTTATTAGAGGTTTAAAAATAGATGGTCGTTGCCATAGTTTAGTGGTGAATATAAAGACATAACACATGATGTAATAAATTATAAGCTATTTATTACATACAAAAATAACGAAGGTATATAGATAGCTAATCCTAGCTCTTTTCTTCTTGCAGTTATGCAACTGCATGACTACTCTCTTCAAGGTGCAGATAGGAGGTCACAATGGAGGAGAGCATGAGCTCTCAGGTAAATTCTGGCTCCTCCGCTTCCAATGGGAAGAAAGATGGCAAGGTAGGTAACCCCCACTTCTCAGGTAACACATCATGGCATGGCTCAGCAATAATCTAACAAGTCCCTTCTATTGCTGGGCAATAGACATCAAAGTCTAAATTAGAAGTACAAACATATCTTTTTACACAATAACCAGTGAGTTTCTTCAGGTACAGGCTTAGTCAGGAAGTTTGCAATTTATTCTTTGGTGTTACAGTGTTTGAGTGTGACAAAACCTTTGCTTACCAAATCCCTTACATTCTTGTAATGGATATCAATATGACGCGGCTTATACCCAAGATCATTCGTGGTCGAGATGATGATGACTGCCTCATTATCTTCCATGATAGTGATGGGTAATGGTGCTTGATCCCAAATTTCTGTGATCATGTCATATGTCCATGTTAGTAAGCAGCATGCAACTGATGCACATGCATATTCTGCCTCAGCTGTAGAATTAGATATGAAGTTTTGTCTGCTTACGCCCCAATCTATTGGGCATCCATATACAAAAATAATGAAGCCCGATGTGCTCTTGTGTGTTTTCTTGTCTCCTGCCCAATCTGTGTCTGTAGCATTTGGTGTGACCTCTTCCTCTGGCTCAATGAGCAAAACCATGTCTTTGGTTTTCTGCAGATAACAGAGTAGACATTTCATTGCTGTCCAATGAAAATCTTTGAGGTCTTCAACGTGTCTTGATAGCAAATTCACACTGAGTGATATGTCCAGTCTGCTCCACTTACTTATGTATACGAGAGACGCAATCATTGATTGGAAAAATGTCTTATGATGGTATCTTTTACCATTCTTGTAGGCTAACTTTGGGAATTCTGTTCGGTATCTGCAAGATTGCAGCCTGCCATTTTACATCTCTTTTACTTTATCTTTCTGAGAAAGGCAAAACCCCTTCCGTTTTGAAAACTTGTACCCCCAGGTACTGATCAATGTGGCCTAGTGTTTTTAATGCAATGTGTTTCTTGAGTGCATCTGCAAACTTGTCACTTGTGTGTTTGTTTGGCCCAATTTAAATTAGGTCATCTATGTAAATTAGGGCTATTTCCTGTTCCCCTCCTACCCTCTAGTCATAACGCATTGATCAGCTCTTATTTATTTATTTATTTTATTTATTCATTTGTTTATTCATTACATTTTTATGCCACCCAACTCCTGAAGGACTTTTGGTGGCTTACAACATGGATAGCAATAGCACTCAGATTTTTTTTTTTTTGTGCTCAGATTTTATATACTGCTTATCGAGCTTTACAACACTCCCCAAGCAGTTACAGAGTCAGTTTATTGCCCCCAACAATCTGGGTCCTCATTTCACCAATGATCATTTCACCGAGATGGAAGGCTGAGTCAACCTTGAGCCTGGGGATTCAATTTGACAACCTACTGAACAGGTCAGCAGAGACTGCAGTGCTGTATTTAACCACTGTGCCACCGAGGCTCCATTATGTCTTTAAGGCCCATAGAGTTTAAAATTTCAACCAGACAATCAAACCAAAGTTTGCCTGATTTTTTCAGACTATAGAGACCCTTGTGTAAGAGCCATGTATGGCCTTCCTGTTGCTCGAAGCCTGGAGGACCTTTCACGTTTTCTCAAGTTTTGCATGAAGATAAGCAGTTTCAACATCAAACAGACACACTTCTTGTTTTAGAGAAACTGTTGCAGCCAATGTTGTTTTCACAATCTCTGGTTTGATGGTTGGAGAGTATGTATCATCATAGTCCTCAGGGAAATGTTGAGTGTAACCCTGAGCTACAAGATGTGCTTTGTATAGCAAAGTGTTGTCTGGCAATGTTTTAATCTTATAGACCCATCTGGTTCCAATGGGTTTCTTTTCTTTGGGTACAGTGACAGGAGTGTAAACCTTCAGTTCTTTCAAGCAATTCATCTCCCTTTCCACAGCATCCCACCATTTATTTTTTTCTTCCTCTGGGAGTTGCAGCATTTCTTTGTAAGTATTAGGAGTTAAGGTTGAATTCGACAATGTGATTCACATCATCTTTTGGGATGAGCACCTTTGGTGGTGTGCTTGGACCTGCACACTTGTTGCTGTCCATCATCACTGGTCTGGTCATCACTGCTGTTGTCTATTGTTGGGCTGCTGTGACCTGCTGCTTGCGAGGTTGAAGCATGATCATCTGGGATCTGGTCATCAGATTGGTCATAAGATGTGAAGACATCTGGATCTGATGTGGACTCATCTGAAACATCTGGTGTCTGCCCTGAGGGCAGGAGCTGCGGCAAAGAGGGTTTTTCTCTTGGATCCTACCAGCTGAAATTCTTCAATGGATGGGATCCACAGTAGGTTCCTTCTGCTAGCACAAGTGGGCCAGGCCAGTCCCATTGGATTCCACAGATATTCTGATCCTAGGCCATAAATAGAATAGAATTATTTATTGGTCAAGGGTGATTGGACACACAAGGAATTTGTCTTTGGTGTAAAGGGTTTCAAAGGTACAAAGGTGCTTCTGGGTACAAGTCAAAACCTTGACTTGTACCCAGAAGCAGGCCAGCAGTCAGTGCAGCTCGCGTAAGAGTGGTGTTACATGTGCCACCTTGGGGGCCTTCAAAACTATTCACATTGATGCATTCTGGACCAATTGTAGCTTTTTAATGTCCTTCAAGCATATCCCCATGTGAAGCAGAATGCAATAATCCAGATGTCTCTTGTGTTGTAGACTCCCTCATTAACTTACAGTCACATATGAAGAACGGATACAGGATTCGGGTTTGGCTAGTCTATAGAAAATAAGAATTAGGGGGGACATGATAGCAGCATTCCAGTATTTGAGGGGCTGCCATAAAAAAAGAGGGGTTCAAATTATTCTACAAAGCATTGGAGGGCAGGTCAAGAAACAATGGTTGGAAACTAAGCAAGCAACCTGGAATTGAGGAGAAACTTCCTAACAGTGAGGACAATTAACCAGTGGAACAGCTTGCCTTCAGAAATTGTGGATGCTAAAACACTGGAGGTTTTTAAGAAGAGACTAGACAGCCACTTACCTGGAATAGTATAGGTTCTCCTGCTTGAGCAGAGGGCTGGTCTAGAAGACCTCCAAGGTCCCTTCCAACTCTGTTATTCTACTTCTTCTTCTTCTTCTTCTTCTTCTTCTTCTTCTTCTTCTTCTTCTTCTTCTTCTTCTTCTTCTTCTTCTACTTCTACTTCTACTTCTACTTCTACTTCTACTTCTACTTCTACTTCTACTTCTACTTCTACTTCTACTTCTCCTCTCCTTCTCCTTCTCCTTCTCCTTCTCCTTCTCCTTCCCTTTCCCCTTCCCCTTCCCCTTCTCTTCCTCCTCCCTCCTCCTCCTCTCAATGGATAGACATGACAAGAGAGGTTAGCCCAGAACTGGAAAGTATATCACTAAGAAGTTGCTACAGGGCAGGTATAGAAGGAACTGTCAGTTGTTGTCAGCAGTGGCTCCTTCGGGGAATAGAATTACATAAAAATGTGAATATCTCATTCAAGACTGCCAGATCACTTAATAGTTTTTGATTCACACCTACCTATATTCAGTGGACATACAATCCAAGTTGTTTTGCAACATATGTACAAACAACTAAGGAGATTTCTAAAATGTTCATTAGGAAAACAATCATTTCCCCCCGTTTTTTTTTTTTAAATCCCCATTTAGCAACGGAGATACTAGAAACCCTTCCACTTAATTGATGTTGAGTCCTTCTTGCCTTCACATCTGAAATGCATTAAAGAATTATTTATTCAAATGTGGTCTGCCCAGTAAAATATAAGATTTAATCCAGGCCGTTTCGCAATCTATCATCACTACGTCTCTATATACCAGAGTGCCCAAGGGGAGAATATTTTCTCTCACATGGAATTGTGAGTGTCATGGCAGGGTTTTGTTCCACAGTTTATATTCACACTTGGTTTGCTACTTAGACATTTATATTTGTATGGTTTTTGCCTGCTCCTGTTAGACCATGAGTGCACGAAAGGAAAAATGTCAGATAGGTTGCTCACAGATCGGTATGAATTGCCTTTTCCATTTTTTTGGCATTGAGTTCTACTGTATTGCTCAGCCAGGCAGGCACTACTCGACTGACTTTAATTGATCTCAAAAAATCTCAGCAGGATTACAGGTGGTTTGGATTTGGATAAGAGATGGCCACAAAACACAGATTAACAGAATAACAGAGTTAGAAGAAACCTTGTAGGTCATCTAGTCCAACTCCCTCCCCAAGCAGGAGACTCTACACCATTTCTAACAGATGGCAGTCCAGTCTCTTCTTGAAAGTTTCCAATGATGAAGCTCCCACAACTTCCGAAGGTAAGCTGTTCCATTGGTTGATTGGTCTCACTGTCAGAAAATTTCTCCTTATTTCTAGGCTGAATCTCTCCTTGACCAGTTTCCATCCATTATTCCTTGTCTGGCCTTCAGGTGCTTTGGAAAGTAGCTTGATCCCCTCCTCTCTATGGCAGCCCCTCAAATATTGGAAGACTGCTATCATGTCTCCCCTGGTCCTTCTCTTCACTAGACTAGC
>JANHGC010006090.1:49820-72372 GCA_027560395.1 Boaedon fuliginosus | reverse complement strand
CTTCCAGCAAAAGCCTCTAGGGGGCAAAAACAGCTGATGAGTGGCAGAGCCTATCATTGGCTGTGCTGAAAACACAGCAAATATAGGTAAATATACCCTAGAGTTGGATGGGAGGGGCCAAAATGTAAAAATATTTTTTTTGTGCTCTGACTCGAGTATAAGCCGAGGGTGACTTTTTCAGCATATTTTGGGTGCTGAAAAACTTGGCTTGAGTATATACGGTACTCCAGGGCGGAGTTTTATTGCCTTTATAATTACAATCCATGTGAAACTGAGCCTAATTCAAGAAGGATCTCGGTACTTTCATGCCTACTCTGACTTGTTGGGAGTCGGGAGGTTTAAATGAATGTCACCCCTATATATCTATATGTACATTTTACAAGACTATATTTTACTATTATTACTGAGATAAACTTAATTGGTATGTTCAGAAAGACATGTCTTTATACACCATCCAGACTGCGGTATGGTCTTCTCAGAGAGGTGGTATGAGCACTAACTTTGAGAGAGAATATTAGTTGAGGTGTCAAATTAAAATATCCTCTTTGCACAGACACTTTTAATTTTGTGTACACTATTTGTTTTATATACACTGTATTTGTTTTTATAATATCATGGATCCCATCTTGGGATCCCAGGTATATGAAGGAATACTTTAGAGTAATACCTACACTTGGGATTGATGTGCACAAAACATGATGTACACCCACACCCACACTTGTCTATATATTTATTACATTATGGGTAAAAATGTAAACATTTACCACCTATTATTATCATTTTTTAAAATAAAAATCTGGATTTGAGTTTTGATATTATGTAAAAATATCCTTAATCATGTATTTTATTCCTTTAAATCTACAGCCTTAAATATATGTTAAAGCCATTTAGATTCATCAGGTTAATCTGCTCCCAGGTGGATTTGCAATGGATTACACCATCAAATTGCTAAATGTGTGTGTGTGTGTGTGTGTGTGTGTGTGTGTGTGTGTAAGCTCAAAATTAATTGTTCTCATTTCCTAACTAGTTAAACTTGTACAGGCAAGAACCTGCTTCTATTACTCTCCAAAAATACTTGGTTATATTGGATATTATTTTGACTATAGGCAGCCTAATCAAATGGGATTAAATAAAAGCAGAGATTACAATTATTTTATGGTAAAGAAAAATCACTTAAAATTTAGACTTAAAATATAGATATCTATAAATCACTTAAAATATAGATAATAAAAATAAAGATTTCATACGATGGGAGGTGGATACAAATTTCTCCAAACATCACGAAACCCTCTGATGTATACAGCTGTGAAAGGGTGTGGTAATTATAGACTTCCTCAGAAAGCTGAAGAGAAGCATTGAGTAAAGGCAATCTCATAAGAACCAAAGTCAAGCAGCCGGTAAATATGATTTTGTTTAAACATTAATATGCCTAAATACTGAATGTGAAAGTAATGCTTTTCATAACTAAGGGGTGGTGGTGAATGTATGAAAAGAAAATGCTGTTTTAGGAATTCAGAGGACAGTCGAAAATTTAACACAAGATGGTGAAGAACAACAGATAAGTTATGTCTGTACAAACAAAACCAAGTGAAAGATGTTGTCAGTTTTGTGAATGAACACTTGTTAATGAAATGAAATTAACGTGACTGCTTTTTTTATTTTAAATGTAAATATAGTATGGGCTGGATCTATAGTGTCATGACAGATACTCTGTTCGGAAAGGACATGGGAGATACTACAAACAGGGCATTTTCCAGTATAGTTTTCCATTGCTGAGAACACATTGGTAAGATCCCTAAAATGGGTAGAGGAAGACAATGCGGGGGAAAAGTGTCTCTTGGTATCCTAAATCCTGCAGACCATTCTTGTCCCCTTGTGAATATTTCAATTTTCAACTTGCCATAAGAAATTTGTTGAGGAAGAGGGAAATAATTTAAATATCTGTTTTCTCTCAAAACGATGACTGGTTTGCCCATACAGTACCAAGAATACAGTTCAGTTCAGCAGCACCCAACATTGTCCTGCAACCCTGGTATTCAACAGGGAGACTTCAGCCTACCCATCAGACATGGCGATACGTTTTTTCATTCATGTACATCTACGACACAATTTAAATAATTATAAGTGTGACTGTTTTAAGTTCCTCTGCTTCAATGTTCTTTAATCATACTTTAAAACTAGTGTGTAGATATTAGAAAGTCAACATTGTCTCTATACTTGTACATGTAGTTCTTAACATACAACAGTTCATTTAGTGACCGTTCAAAGTTAGAAGGCACTGAAAAAAAGTGACTTATGATCATGCGATTCCCTTTGCAACCTTTTGACAAGCAAAGTCAATGAGGAAGCCAGATTCACTTAACAACCAGGGTTACTAACTCATCAACTGCAATGATTTACTTAACAACTGTGGCAAGAAAGGTCATAAAATGAGGCAAAATTCACTTAATGAATGTCTCACATAAATTTTGGGCTCAATTGTGGTCTTAAGTGAGGTGGTATTCAGCCAATTCTGACAGATTCGGGAGAACTGGTAGCGATAATTTTGATTGGTTCGGAGAACCGGCAAATATCACCTGTGATTGGCTCCTCCCCTCCTTGCCCCTTCCAGGAGTCTCCACGCACCCCTATTTGGCTGCCAGGAGGCTTCAGGGTGGCTTTCTAGGCAATAAACGGGGCGCAGGGGTGTGTGGCGGCCCACCCATTACCTGACTGCATAGCTACACCCCCCAAAGCATGCCCACAGAATCAGTAGTAAAAAAAATTGAATCCCAACACTGATTACCTCTGTTGGTCTAAATCAGTGTTTCTGAGACTTGACAACATTAAGGTATGTAGACTCTATGCAGGGATGGGTTTCTCCCGGTTCGCTGGTTACCCGCTTTGTGGATGCAAAATCTTCGTGGTATTCTGAAAATACTCTGATCAACTTGGATCAGAATATTTTCAGAATACCACGAAGATTTTTCTGTCGATCGCGCGCAGCACGCTTTTGACTGCTGAATCGGAAGCGCGTCCACAAAGCGGGTAACCAACAAACCGGGAGAAATCCATCCCTGACTCTATGTCCCATAATTCCCCAGCCTTTTCAGGGATTTTGGGAGTTGAAGTCTTAAAGCTGCATGGCTCTAGAAAATATCCAATGTTGCATGTTTGTTGTGAATTGTATTTGCTGCTAAATATACTAATCATCACCTGCTTCCATTCTAGTTAGTTTTTTTCCCTGTAATTTCCTAAATAGATTTCCCCCCCCCTAATGGTTTTTGCTTCACTTTTTCTATTCTTGGCTCACCTGCTCCAGTTGAAGGAACTTTGAATATAAAATATACTTGGAAACAACAGCTTTGAAAAGTGCAGCTTGACAGATGCTTTCATATTAAACAAATTTCTTATGCTGTCCCCTCCCCTCTTTCCCTTGGGTGTGGCTTTCTAGACTTCTACATACAATATCCAAAACCTTTTGCTCCTGAGCATCTGGTTACTTATAGGGTTTCTCTTCTTTTTCCTTAGCCAGTCATGGATTTGAGCCTCACCAGGCAGACCCTTTCCAAAGCCATTACTGCATTTGCCCTGGATCTTTACAATACGTTAAATTCCAATAAACCTTGCAAAAATGTTTTTTTCTCCCCTGCAAGTATTACAACGGCGCTGGGCATGGTTTTAATTGGTGCAAGTGGGAACAGTAAAATGCAGATTGAAAAGGTAAGCAAGACCATTATAGGGCATCCTGCCAACAACTTGTTTTCTTCTTTTGGGAGGGCCAGGAGGCTGATTCAGAAATGTATCACATCATGCTGGAAGACAAAATCTGCAGCTGAGGCCCATGGAAGATTTTGAGCAATGAAATTGTTTGAGGTGGAATTAGGCAAACGACACATTTACCTAAACCAAATGTATTAATCCATTGTCTGCTTTAAAGAAAACAGACTGTTGTGGGTTCTTTGGAAGCGAATTGTATCCATTGCATTCAAAGTCAGTTGAAAAGGAGTTTGTAAAATTGAAGTTTTCCTATGCCTTTATTATTTAGACTCTCCCTTTTTGCTTTTTCTATTTTTATAGTGAGTATTACATTTGAAGTTATGTGATTTTGCTAATATAATTGTACATAGCTATACTTTTCTTAATTAGTGCAAGAAAATAAGTTTCCTGTTTCTGCTTTCTGTTCAGCATCTCACGTTTATAACTGATAACAGGAGAGAATAGTTACTGTACCTGAACCCTCCTTCAGATGAATTAGACTGTAATTTCCAATTTACTAGCCATCTGGAGGGCATCAGTTTGGGGAAAGGTGGCCTATTCTCCCAAGGCAAATTCAGCAATTCGAGATACCCACTGGGTATTCCCTATAGAGTTATCCATCCATTCTTGAATGGGCAGAAATTTCTTTAAGATTTGATGAAGTTTGCTCTTCTTCCAGTTGTGATTCTTTTCCTGCCTCTGTTCCCACTCACTGCAGTTCCTACTGGCCTTCCAACCAAGGTAATGGGTAACGCAAAGCCGAAACAATTTGGCACATCTTGACATGCCTTTGGATGGTGTTGGAATAAGACAGAACATATTCCATTACATCTCAGGGTGACTTAACCCTTTTATACGTGTGGGCTGGGGATGAGATGATATTAGAAAAAAAAAAAATGAAGGCAATATTCTGAGTGCATTGCCAAAAAGAATATATGGATGGGACATGTTTGTGTTATGTTTAGGTAGAAATAGAGACTTGTTAGTGGTGTTTGTTATGAAAAACAAAGTTGTTGTAAATCAGGGGTGTCAAACTCGATTTCACTGAGAGCCATATCAGGCTTACATTTGACCTGGGGGGGGAAGGGGGCATGGCTGGGGGGGGGGTGGCCAGCTTGATATCACTCATGTTGGGAGTACCTATAGTGCCTGAGTGCTCTGCAGCAAAAACGGGCTCCTGAGCTCCATTTTCAGTTGGGATGGCTTCCTGCAACCCTCTGCCAGCGGAAACGGAGCTTGGGGAGGCTGGACATGGCCCTCGTAATCCCCATTTTTGGCTGGGATGGTTTCCTGCAACCCTCTCCCAGCGGAAATGGAGCTCGGGCAGGCGGTCTCCCGACCTCCATTTTCACTGGCAGATGCACTGCGGGCCTCTCCTTTGCTATCTCCAGGGTGGCCCTGAGGGCTGGATCTGGCCCACGGGCCTTGAGTTTGACACCCCTGTTGTAAGTCATGGAAATTTTGCACAAGGAACATTCTTGGAATTTTGAATGCGCATCATGAGTGCATTTGCAAATGTGGAGAATTGTACAGTCGTGAAATGGAGCAAAACAAAATAACCGCACAAGCTGCTCTTCGCTCAAAGGCATTCTGCAAATAAAGATAATCCAGAGGATTCTGCTTTGTTTTGCAGTAGGTTATATTTGATTACAAAAATATTTGTTGGTGGTGGTTTTAAATTCAGGTGGAGGCACAAACCAGTTGGTACCAGTTTCCTTGTTTGCAGATGCCATGTTGACTGCCTGTTTACTTTGTTTGTTTGTTTGTTTGTCTGACTGCTTGTTTATATTATAAACAAGGTCTCCTCTGTTTTATTCCGTGTTGATTGCAACTACTTTTGCTATAGGTGCTCCACCTTGCTCAAATTCCTGGAGAAGCAGGACCACTTGATTCCGAAAGAAGAATGGCTGAACGTGTGCCAGTGTCTGTGAGACAAGACATACCTCTTCCAGCAGTATGTCCTAAAACATTGTTAAATCCCACAAAATTATATAATTTGTCAAATTACTTGTTCCTTCCAGTACTTATAGTCAATAATACTATGTGGATGGATTCAGGCTGATATATATGGTAGTGGTAGAAATAAGTTTCCACAGTATCAGAAGAACTACGTAGCCTTTACCCTCTCGGCAACAAAGTTAGAGAGTAAACCACATAACACACAAAAATAGGAAAGCAATGAATTATACAAATGTACTAATGCTGTAGGAATGCAACCAGAATAATTAGAGATAAAACAAGGATTTGTAATGCTCATGTACCACTTTATACAACATAAGCGATCTCACAGTATTAAGCAAGGGCTTCAGCATATTACCTGGGTCACAACTCAAAGGACCCACAAAATGACACAGCCACACTTGGTCCATCAGCCACAAAGGCACAGAAATCACAACCCTTGGATTGATGGCCAAGAAGTACTTCTTTGGTTAAGTGTTCAGTTATGTTCTACTTGTTTCAAAAAACAAAAAGGAGTGTATTTCTATTCTGCCATTTTAGACGACAGCCTAAAACAGCAAGAACCAAAGAAAACAAAATTAATTTATTTATGAATTTTGCCGCCCATCTCAAAACTAAGGACTCTAAACGCTGAATTAAAAAAGTCAGATTAAAAAGAGTCTGAACCTATACCCTAAGCCAAGGCCTAGGGAAAAAGCTAGCCTTTCAAAGTCTATAATCAGATTGGGGGCCATACAGGTCTTGGAGGGGGATTTGCTATTCCAGATCAGGCACCATGCAAAGTTTTGCATAGTCCTTGTGAGAGAAAGATTCAAAATCTGTAGGGGAGAACTTAATGGCTCCCACATGACTACCATAAGAACTTTTGAATATTTACATGGCTGTCACAGTGATACTAGCTGAGGACAAAAGACTCATTTATCCGCAGGCAGACTGAGGTTACTTCTGGTGACCTACTCTAGTTTTACTCCTCTCTACCACTTTGGGAGCCAATCATAGAAATATAATATTGGAGGCCTAGCTTTTCTTTAATATACCAGTTTTTTTTTTTTAAATAATAAAGGCAGGTGACTCAGAGAACTGGTAAGCCTCAAGAGAGATATTAGCAGATACCCTGACAGAAATGGGAGCCAAAGTTGACTGGCCTACCGTGAAATAAATTGAAGCTTGTGATATGTTTCCTGCCTTTTATGCCAAGGAGACAGCATTATAATTATTTTTATTCAGTTTCCAATCTTCTCTTTCATATCTTGACTAGGAAGAAACAATTTATTCAGAGTTCAAGCAACTCCTACTTCAGCTGAATAACCTCAGCCATGGTTACCAGCTGAAACTGGCTAATAATTTGTTCATGCAGAAAGGATATCAATTTCTTCAGGTAAGGTCCCTCTCCTTTAAATAAAGTTAAAGCCTTTTCATAACGTGCCAAGTATTCTAGATTCAGTGTATAATAATCTTCATCAGGGATGGGTTTCTCCCGGTTTGCTGGTTACCTGCTTTGTGGACGCGCTTCCGATTTGGCTGTCAAAAACAGCTGTGCACAGCTGTTGGATCAGAGTCTTTTCAGAATACCACGAAGATTTTGAAGGCGATCCCGCGCAGCACGCTTTTGACAGCCGAATCGGAATTGCGTCTACAAAGCGGGTAACCAGCGAACCGGGAGAAACCCATCCCTGATCTTCATGTAAGGCTGGGAAATACTCAGCGCTGGATCTGTCAGCCAGTGTGGGCAATACTGAAATAGATGGACCACTTAGCTGGCTCAAGTTCAAAGCAGCTTCCTATATGTTGTTGTAATCCTAACATCAGACACTTTAAGAGACGAAGGAAAGTGAAGAGCGGATATATAAGACTTGTTGATTCTTTGCAACAGTCTAAGCCGTTGTTAAAAATAGTTGTCCGAACTGAGGCCATTTTCAGTTTGACATTATATTGCCTTAGATCAGGGCTGTCAAACTCACGGCCCATGGACCATGTGTCACGTACTGGCCACACCCACGCCTGGTTTAGCGAATGGGAAAAAAGTCACAATACATCACTGATGCCACCATGATGCTGCAGATTTGACACCCCTCCCTTAGATCCAACAGAGGAGGAAAAATGTGTCCTTTCCTTTTGGAGTCACCATGAATATTTTCACATTTCAATCCCCAACTATTAATGTCTGAGAGGAGCCTCCATCCAATAGCATTATGTTCTGGTGAGGGTTACTCAGATGTCCATCAAAAGGAGGAGGTTCCGTCCTTTTTCTCCTCATGTCCTTCTTCTGGCAGGCATAGCCTTAAAATCAAGTATTGTCCAGATTTTTGAGGACAGATAATCCTCGACTTACCACAGTTCATTTAGTGACTGTTCAAAGTTACAAGGGTACTGAAAAAAGTGACTTATGACCGTTTTTCACACTCACCACCATTGCAGCATCTCCACAGTCACAACATTCAGATGCCTGGAAACTGATTCATATTTATGACAGTTGCCTTGTCCAAGGTCATGTGATCCCCTTTTGCAACCTTCTGACAATGGGAAGCTAAATTCTTTTAACAACCGTGTTACTAATTTAACAACTACAGTGATTCACTCAACAACTGTGGCAAGAAAGGTGGTAAAATGGGGCAAAATTCACTTAACAGTTGATTCGCTTAGCAATAGAAATTTGGGGGTCGTAAGTTGAGGAGTTGATGTCTGTAGAAAAAACTGATTTTTCCATCAACTAATCAGGATGGAACAACAGAGCCAACCAACCCACTTACAGCAACAAAGCCAGCATACCACACCTCCCCTCCAGTATTTATAGAGAGAAGGCAGCTCCGATCGTGCTTTGCTCCCAGAGGCACGAAGCTGAAGGCACCAGCCTCAAGATGTATGCTCGTAGACTTGTTGGATTTGTGTCTTTCCTCTCCAATGTGAGAAAAATTCCTAGAATATCACAAACAAAAACTCTGCTGACTAAAAATGTACCATCTCAGAATGTGTTTTTCTTCCCTCCTCTTTTTCCCTCCCATTGAAATTTTCCAGCAATATCTCACAAGTACTAAAGACATCTACAACGCTATGGTGCAGATAGTGGATTTTTACCTTGCTACCGAAGAAACAAGGAAGACAATTAACCTTGAAATTTACAAGCAGACCCAAGGTAAGAAAAACTCAAGACATTTCTTGTCCTGACAGTAGGTTCCCCTCGCTTAGTGACCCCAAAAAGGAACTGGCAACTCTGTTGCCAAGTGACGCGACACGATAGTTAAAAATTACACGGCTGCAATTTGGAATTTTATTGCTGACTTGTCCATTGGCTCTGTTTGTCGGAAACCAGTTGTGAGGAACCCGAATCTTGGCCAGGTGAGTACCCAGATGCTGCAATAGTCATAAGTGTGAGGACTGGTTGTAGAATTACTTTTTCAGAACTGTTATAATTTTGAATGGTCTCTAGACAAGGCTGTTATTAAACAAGGGCTACCTATACTCCATTCTGTGGACATTGCAAAAGAAATGGAAACTTTTTAGGCAGGGAGAGGTAAGAAATTCAAACCCTGGATAAGTCACAATTCTTTAAACAGAGATGGGAAAAAACCCTTCCCCGAAAGCCTAGAAATTTGCCCTCAGTCAGTATTGCCAAAATAGAACTAAATAGATTTATAGGCAGCTTCCTATTTCCCAAGAGACTCTTAGTTCTTATACAACTCTCTTCTAACTATCTATTTATCTTTTCCCACTTGATTTATTATGGATGGACGCCTACGTAGCCTATTAAAAATAACGGTTTTGTTTTTATGAAAAAGGTGAACCTGAGTATCGTGGAGATGAGAGATAGATATCAACTGAAAAAATAAATGTGTAAGTTTCTATGGAGATTCTCAGTCATCCAGGTCATGGTTGTCCCAAAGGTGCTTTTTCAAGAGGCAGTTGGACTTTCTGATTTTTCTTTGACGCCATTTTGCTTCTCATCAAAGAAAAACCAGAAAGTCCAGTTGTGTTGTGCCTCCACAGCTGGCTGTGGCACTGATGGAGGAGACTGACTCTGAGGGAGAGTTGGAAGCAGAAGAATGGGAGGCGCTGGTGGTTGACACTTTGCCAGTAGCTGGTCCCTCAACAGATTATGTGGAGCTGACAATGTCTGACAGTGGTGGGGAGGAGGCTCTAAGTGATGCCAGGACCAGGAGAAGGCTTAGAAGCAACAGCAACATAGACCGAGGTGCAGCTGATTAGTAATTGACCACACCCTGGAGAAGTTAAAAGGGGTTTGGGGGACTTGTGTTCTGCAGAGAACAAACTTAAAACCTTGATAGAAAGAGCTTCATATGATTCAAAGTCTTGCTTCTGGAAATTCCTGTTCGGCGTTTATTTTATTTGCGTTGGTGAGTGTCTTATCAGTTGGCATTTTGCCTGGACTCATTGGGACACGTACCAGTAGATACTTGCATTAGAGTTATTGCTTAGTCTTTTGGAAAGACGGACTATTTCAGTGTGCTATATTAAATAAACATTGTTGTTTTAAGAACTGGGCTTGATCTGTGGTTTTCGGGCATGGGACAGAACAAGCACCTTTGGGACATAAATCTGTAAGCATTAACAATTTCAGGGAGGGTAGACTCAACTATCAGGCACTTAGGGCATTGGCCTAAGGATAGCATTTAGCTAAACTTGGCTGATTCTCCCTCCCCTATACACACACACACACACACACACATGCACGCACATGCACACGCACACGCATACACACACACACACACACACACACACACCATTAAGCAGGTTTCTTGGAGAAGAAACCACCGAAGAATTGTAGGATTATAGACTTGACAGCAAAATTGGGAAAACATAGCAAATTAGGACAATGGCAAACTACAAGTTATTGCTGCCAAGAAAACTCGATGTAGTCTCCAGAAATTTACTTGAAGGAGGCTTCCTCTTTTCTTATGCTTTTCTATAGTTGCCTAAGAATGTCTGAAAAGTCCTTGGCTTTGGACATTGCCCCTGGGAAATCCTTGTCAAAATACATGAGTCTATATGGTGTAGTTTAGAAGGAATAAAATACAGAGCAATTTCATGCAGAACAGAATTAGATAACTGACGGGCCTATGAAATTCCTTGAAGATATGAGAGTTCAACTGACTGGGGAATTCTGGGAATTGAAGTCTACATATGTTGATGCTACTAAGTTGAGGAACACTGCTCTAGAGCAGGGGTGTCAAACTCGCATTGTCATGGTGGTGTCATGTGACATATCAGGACTTTCCCCACCTTTTCTAAACCAAGCAAGGCGGGGCCAGCATGTGACGCATCCGGCCTGCGGGCCATGAGTTTGACATCCCTGCTCTAGAGTATTACCTGTTAGTGAAAATAAGCAATGTGGTTTGCCAGCTTACTTATTTCCTATTTAAATTTGTAGATCCTCCCATTTATCAACAATTCTAATTTCTCCTAACCTAGCAACTTTCCATTTCTTTATACTGATTTTTTTTAAGAAGGTATGCTGTATACCAGTGGTGGGATTCAATTTTTTTTACTACTAGTCATGTGGGCATGTCTTGGTGGGTGTGTCTATGCAGTCATGTGATTGGGTGGGCCGCTGCAACCCCAGGACTCATTTTCTGCCTAGAAAGCCACCCGGAAGCCTCCTGGCAGCCAAATATCGGTGGGGGGAGCACCGCCTCACCCCCGTGCCCCATTTTTGGCCTAGAAAAACTCCCTGAAGCATCTTGGCAGCCAAATAGCATCCTGGTAGCCATCCTGGCACTATGGAGACTCCTGGAAGGGGCAGGGTGGGGCCAATCATAGGTAGTGTTTGCCGGTTCTCCGAACCAATCAAAATTATTGCTACCGGCTCTCCTGAACCTGTCAGAACTGGCTGAATACCATGTCTGCTCTGCACCATTCAGTATGCCCTTAGTCTATAAAATATTGTTCAAGTAGATACAAATGCTATTTCCTTGCCAGGCTAAAAAAAGGCAAGCAGATAATTCATTTTATTTCCCATATCCATTCATATTTCTTTTTGTCATAGGAAACATAAAGGAACTTTTTGCTCCAGGTGTGATTGGACCACAAACGGTGCTGGTGCTGGCAAATGCCATTTACTTTAAGGCAACTTGGCGACATCAATTTGATCCGAAGTATACGACTGAAATAAATTTTAGGCTGAATGAGGTATTGCAGTGCTACATAAAATATCATTACACTGTACAATAAGTACAGCAATATGTGACCTTTCAAATATGTCACAATATGGCATGACTTGACTATATGTTTGAATATAATTGAGACAGTACCAACATTCAGAGTTGTTCTAGCATTCATATATAGGGAACCTGTATCCTTTTTAGATCAGGGGTCTCCAATCTTGACCACTTTAAGACTTGTGGACTTAAACTCCCAGAATTCCTCGGCCAGCAAAGCTACCTGAGGAATTATGGGAGTTGAAATCCACAAGTCTTAAAGTGGCCAAGGTTGGAGACCCCTGTTTTAGATGATGGTGAAGTACCATTTTCATAATGTGTGATGAATAGCCACTGGCTAGGGCCAATGAATTTTGAAGTCCAACGTCTGAAGGACCACAAGGTTATATAACCCTTTTAAGTTACTGATTGGCTGACTTTCCAGTAATTCAGAATACAGGGTTAGTATCCATCATTGGATAGAAGTGGGAAAGATCCATACCCAAAGATACCTGTTACTAATCATTTCAAGCCTGATAAGTGGCCATCCCTTTTATAATGCCAAATACAAGAGACTCAGTGGTTTTGTCTTTGGAGATTCTCAGTCATCCAGGTCATGGTTGTCCCAAAGGTGCTTTTTAAAAACGCAACTGGACTTTGTTACCCAAAGCCTACTCAAACGAAGTCCATTTGCCTTTGAAAAAGCACCTTTGGGACTCCATTGTTTTATTTTGCACTGTTAGACAGTTTCCATCTAGTACGTCCTTCCTTCTACTCAGTCAAATCTCATTTCTCCTTATTTAAAACCCAGTAACTTAGTCTTTACTCCTCTCTAATATACAGAAGAGAGAGGAGAACCACCTGCAGAGATTTTTTTATTTCTTTACAAACACAGTTATTTCAATGGCTGAAGGCAGGACTCCTGTTTCTCTACTTCCTTGTAGCAACCCCTGGTGGAGATGCCAGCAGTTGTCTAAATAAAGTCAAAGCAATGATGGCAGCCATCTTGAGCCATCTTAATCTCCGGTTGAAACTGAAATTCTTTAGAACAAACCTGCCTATGATCTGTTGCAGGGACAGTGTGCAGCTACCCATGGAGCAGCAGGCAGAAGCAGACTATAAGTAGTCCTCATGTAGCCACCATAATTGGGACCAGCAACTTGGTTGTTAAATGAAATGGTTGTTAAGTGAAACCGGGACTATGCTTATAGTATGCTGACTCTGTAAACTGCTTAGAGAGGGCTGTAAAGCATTGTAAAGCGGTATATACTGTAAGTCTAAGTGCTTTTGCTATTGCTATGAACTTACTTTAGGTTTCCTTTGCTCTCCAGATCTGTTAAAGGTTGTAAATGCAAGGATTGGTTGTAAAGTTCCCTTATCACCATCGTACCTGCAAATGGTAGCTAAATGAAACAGTAGCCAAGCAAAGACTACTTGCACACCCAGTGCAGTGCCCAACCTCAGTGCATACTGATAGGGTGACCACTAGGTGGCAGCAGAGAAAAGAAAGGGAAAAACATACCACCAATTGCATTTGGTAGCTCTAGTAGCAGTACAACTTCAAAGAGTTGCTCCATCCCTAAGAGAGTTCCCTGAGCCATAGTTACTACTGTTTGTCCTCAAGATAGGCAAGGTCTGGTTAGCTGAAGAGGTGAGCTCTCTGCAATATGAACTCTAACTCTTGATTAAAGCTGGGATGGAATAGGCTTGCCTTAGGATCCAGAGCACTTTATTTACACCCATGGACACAAGCCATCGAGGGAAAGTCAAAACCGTCCCTCCATCTGCAGCTGGATTGACACAACACTTTTTACCATTCAACACTGCAAAGGGCAGTTCTAATAAAAACGAGTGGTGATCTAGTTTTCTCTGACCTAGCCAGGCAGTCCTTGAGCTCCACCCAACTGTTTCCTCTCTTATAAGCAACATGCATTTGCAACTTCTGCTTGACTGTGTCTGTTTACTTGGAGCATGTTTGTTTCTTAATTATTTCTCTGCCCGTCCATTATTATTGTACCGAGGGGTCATGGGTGGTCTCTGAGCTTGCTTGTTTTCTTCCAAACTAGGTAATGAAATGTCTGCAAGAAAACAAGCAAGCTCAGAGATAACCCAGAACCCCGCATGTCAACCCTGAGTTTCATATATATTCTCCTTTATTATTATTCTACTCCATGTATAAATCAGGTTTAAATTCTTAAAACGATTTGTCCTTATGGTTTCACAGGGGATCTTCTTTTGCTGCTTAAAAAAAAAAAAACAGACTCCCACAGCAGTTGGACAATATATTTTGGGAAATCTGAAGACTGCAATATAGTGTATGAAACTGGAAAACAAATCTCCCTAAAATATTATCAACATGAAAAATGAACATAAAAGGAGAAAAGAAAATGGGCAAATGGAGTGTGGATTTTAATCTCCTATATTGACAACATATCACACATGTAAAATTTTCTACCCCAGAATTGACTTATCCCTTCTTTCAACTATAACCACTTGCCAAATTTGCATATTACCAAATCCTAATTCTGTATTTTGTTTTCAGCTTCCAAAAGTCGTAAACTGTGCTATGTTGGTCCTTAAGGTAAGAATTTTTTTTTAAAAAAAATCTTAAACCTATATTTACTCCTATCTTTGGCAACAGAATGAAACTAAACCTGTCCATATGATGTATCAGAAAGGGAGATTTAAACTGGGACACACAGATGGAAAAAATGCCCAGATCCTCTGCCTGCCATACGTTGATGAACTTTTATCCATGATTATAATATTACCAAATGACATCAGCCATCTGGAGCAGGTAAATCCAAAGCACATTACTGAAACATAAAACATTATATATTTAATTCACAGTTTCTGCAACCTGCTTCAAACTTCATAATACATACATAAAACAGTCATCTAATATCTATGTTTTTTAATTTAGCCTACAAATATTATGCTCCTTCCTCACTGTGCAGTATCTGGGGACTGCTTCAGTTAATCATATTTTTCCATTATGACTGAAACAGGAGGCTATAAGCACAAGGATCAAAATGAATTAAGTTTTGAAACAAACTTCATGTTTTCAAACCCTGGTTTGCTTCATTCCTTTCAGTCATAGTGTCCTTGTGAAGGCATAATGGCCATGTGCAGACTATGTATTAAACCAAGTTAATAAGGTGCATTCTCACTACATATAAATCTTGGATAGTATTATTCTTATCAAGCTTTTTACAGAGCAAATAAATGAATAAGTAAATTAGCATGTTGTATCATGCATACATGTCTGATTTCTGAGTTTATGGTACCGGATATTGTGCAAGTATTGTAAATAGATTAATTTGGTAACCAGGTTAGGGTTAGGGTTAGGGTTAGGGTTAGGGTTAGGGCATGTTTTGTGAATGCAGCCAATGGGAAACTACAGTTAATTCCCTCAGCAAATTTAGAGAGGTGAAAAAGAAAATGCTGGCTACATAAGCAAAAGCCAAGGCAGTGGGACATTTAGGGCCCAAACTTAGGACACTGATTCAAGGTTATGTGCAGGAGGCAATGCTGTTGAAGAAAATATTGTACCAGCTTGTTTGCTGAGGCACTCTCCAGCCTTTGCTTTAACAGCATGCTTGTAGCAGCACCTTTCAGGCGTTAGAGGGAGCTAACAGAAAAGAAAAGGGAAAGAATTAAGATTCAGCCATATAGAATGAAGCATTTGTTTCATGAGAAATTCTATCAACTCCCTGTTCACTGTTACTCAGTGTTTGGTAATTAATTCAAGGTAGATAAAATCAGGGTTTAAGTGAAGGAAATGTTCTTTTCAATTAAAAATGTGTTCAGTGAGGACAGGAGTAAAACCCAAGTTACCAAGTGAAATATAATCTCTAACCGTAGGCATTTACTGTTAAAATGATAAATTTGTTTTTTTAAAATATAGATTTTCATTGTGTTATAAAAACGAATAACAAAAAAGGAAAAACAAACTAACATTACCACAAAACAAACATACGCATAAAAATACATAATTTGCTATCATGTTAGGAAAAAAGGTCATTTATAATATAAGATTGACAATTTCTTTTTTTTTTTAAATAAATGTTATTGTACAAAGATTAAAATTACATAAAGTCAGACAGAAACAAACAACACAAAACCATACATTACATAAAAAAGAAGATAAAGATTATATATCCATTTTACTTCGATAGCAGTGTTGGTGTTTCCCTTACTTTACCTATTCGCACCTAGTTTATAGTTTTTAAGTCTAATTATAGTTCCATAAATATATTTGATTTCATTACTTATTTTCCCCATTTCTTTCTCCCTAACTCCTTTGTATATATTTTTTTCATTCCATTCGTACCACTTTCCCCATATTTTGTAGTATTCTGAATCCCCTTTTTCTTTAAGGATCATTGATAAACCGTCCATTTCTGCTCATTCCATAATTTTTCTTTTAATTTTTTCTTCCGTTGGGGTATATTCCGTTTTCCAAATTTGCACATAAATGATTCTGGCTGCCGCAATAATATTTATAATTATATGTTTTTCCTCCTTCTTGTATTCTTCCAGAAGCATTCCCAGCAAAAATACTTCTGATTTTTTTTTCTAATTTCTTTTTTAGAATTTCATGAATCAATCTCCTAACTTTTTCCCAATATCTTTTTACCTTTGGGCAAGTCCACCACATATGAAAAAAGGTGCCTTCTACATGATTGCATTTCCAGCAGTTTGAAGGGAGGCCAGGATAGATTTTCGCCAATTTTGCTGGTGGCATGTACCATCTGTATAACACTTTATAAGCATTTTCTTTATAAGATGTTGCTAGTATTCTCTTATAGTTCCCCAGGTTGCCTGCCACTTATCGTAGTCTATTGCATATCCAATATTGTTTATCCATGCCCCTAACTTATCTCTAATTGGTTCGTTTTCCATTTCCAAATCTAGTAATAGTTTGTATACTTTTTAAGCAGAGATTCTTCTTTTCCTATTATGATTTTATCTAATCCCTGTAATACTTTGTAAATACCATACATTTCAACGTCCTTTTTATATCTTATTTGAATTTGGGTATATTTGAATTTGGGTATATATCCACCAGTCCAATTTTAGTTCTTGTTTTGTTTTTAATTCCCCTCTCTGATTTAGCAAATCTTTGTAAGTTAATTTTTGATTCGGATTGAGAGCATTTGGATATACAATAACTTCCATAATTGACAGCCAGGCAGGTACTTTATTATAAATCTTGGGTTTTATTTTTTCCCAGGTCTCTAATAGTGATTTCCTAATAATGTGTCTTTTAAAGTATCCCTGGGGCTTATTTATTTTCCAGAGGTATGCGTGCCACCCCAGCTGTATATCGTGGCCTTCCAATGTCAAAATTCTAGAGTTTTTCAGCACTATCCATTCTTTAATCCATGTTGTTGCTGACGCCTAGTAATATTCTTCCCACTTTGGTAAGCCTAATCCACCCCTTTCTTTTCTTTCATATAATAATTTCAGTCCGACTCGGGCTCTTTTTCTTTGCCTGATGAAGTCCCGTATTAGATTATTCAATTCTTTAAAAATTATTTTATTTAGGTATATCGGGACTGTGTGGAAAAGAAAGATAAATTTTGGTAATATATTCATTTTCACTGTAATGTCACCTTTTAACTACAAATAGAGTGGAAGCAGAATCTCATTCTCTGTTGTTGATTTTAACCAAATGTGGAAGTATGTTTGCCAAAACCCATGAAAAACTTTACATGGCTATCAAATTACATATGCAGCTGAAGACCCAGTGAATTCAAGAGTCCATGAGTGGGTAGAGCTTGGGTTGAGTCTCTCAGCATCTAACTGCACACAATCCCATTCTTTAAAACAACTTTACTCTTTATTCTCTACTAATAGATTATCAGCAGATAGTTTTAAAATTTCTCGTGTCATATTTTCTTTTTAAAAAAAAATCAAAGCTTTGTTTGTGGTTATTTTTACAGAACATCTCTTTCAGATCTCATTGTATACTCTCCAACTGTGACATTCATTGTAATTCTTTTCTTTTCTTTAGACATCTATGAAGGTTCTCAGTCACCCAGGTAATGGTTGTCCCAAAGTTGCTTTCTTCTTCGTCTTCAAACTGAAGAAGCTTCATGGATGAGAAGCAAAATATCTTAAAGAAAAATCAGAAAGCACCTTTGGGAATTTTCTTTGGAATTGCCAACTTCCCCATTTAAAAAAAAGAAATTCCATATAATGTAATTCTCAATGCAATATAGTTATTTCCTTCTAGTTTACCAAAGCGGGAAGGTGAAGTGCTGGTGTTTTGTTTTCTGAAGCTGTGTTGTCTTTAGGTAAAACTTTTATTTTCCGGTCTTGTCCAGTTTTTCCTTCCATTAGTTAAGCCAAAGATAAAGGAAAGGAACACCCTCAGCCTGGTTTTAGCCATATTTTTCACATATTTTTAATCTCAACCAAGTAAGTGATAAATTATGTATTTTTATTAAAAGTGTCAGATGAAGCAAAAGTGAAAGGATAATAGAACCTAATGTTAAAACAATTTACAGTATATTTGAGTTTTCTGTTTGCCAGGGGAATGCATTTTGACACTATACAGCAGTAGCAACAGATGCTGAGATTCACAGGATAAAAGGCTAGAGATCCTAAATCTTTTCTCCCAAGAGCCTTTTGGGTCTGCATATCTTTTTACAACCTTATTATTAAAAATAACCCCATTATAATTCTAAGTATTAACATGTAGACATTTCATATGAAAAAGGCAATTACAGAGTTGTCCAGATTATAGTAATGTAGTAACTTGAAAATCAGTTAAAAAGAAAGAAATCCAGAAGAAAATACAATATGCTGTTCAGACTACAATATGGTACTGATCTGCTACAAATGAAGTTTTCTGTCCAAATATTACATATCAAATTCAAAACTTTGCAGTTCCTAAAATGTATGAAAGCATATTATATTTTCATGGATGTGGATTCAATTCTGATTGAAGGTTGAAATTAAATAACCAATTCCATACCTTGTTCAGAGAGGTTTTAAAAATGATATTTAGCACAAATGTGAAAAATAATCAAAAACCTAGCACAATTTACTGGGTATTCATATTTACTTATTTCTATAGAAATAGATCGCCCGAAACAAATAGTTCTCTACTTCAATTTCTCAGACTCGTCTGGCTGCAAGATTTTAGACTACTGTACTTAGATGCTGCTGGGAAAACAAGAAACCTCACTCTCCACTTAGCTTCTCTATGGCCTTCTACCCTGCATTTTAAAAACTCAAACCAGGGTATCTGTCATATGCAAGAAATCAGGAACCAGGACAGAGTTCAAAAGTGCTACAAATTTATTTCATACTACCTATATACAAGTATCGGAACTACTAATGGTCAAGGCAAATTGGCACCAGATAGGAGTCAACAGCCATCATGCGGGGAGGGGGGTGATGATGCTGATGATGCATTTGATCTCACTCTCAGACTCAGCCTGGTCATCGGCTACAGTATCTAACTCTATATAGGTAACCAAAAGCCATCTGGAATGTATGGACTATTTCTTAAAAACAGAAGTACATAATGGCCTCCTCTACCCCGCACAGATCCTATCAGGAAGTCAACTTCCACTTACGTTTTTCTGCTCTGTGTCAAAAATAGTATTTTCTGTCTTCTGCCATCTCAAGCAATATTGCCTGGTTCACCTCTTGCACATGCATTTCATAATAGTGAAACAGTTCTACTTCAAATAGTTACACTGCCCTGTGGCAGGAACAGCCCATCTCCCCTGGCGACTAATTGTTCCCCTCCATTGCCATTTTGTACAGGTTCATAATAGAAGATGAAAAATTTTAATTTTTAACAAGTTCAGTGATTAAATAGAGGAAAAAAATGGAGTTTCCCTCTACTTTCCCCTTCCTTCCTTCCTTCCTTCCTTCCTTCCTTCCTTCCTTCCTTCCTTCCTTCCTTCCTTTCCTTCTTTTCTTTTTTCCCCTCCTATTAAAAATAGGAATTCACCCATCAAAGAACCTAGTAAATATGATCCAAACAGAATATTAATTCATCACCACAGCCGAAAATGAAGAGGTTGAAATCTGGAAAGAGGTTTCTTTAGGTCATTTCATTTCCAGCTGATTTATGCATGGGAGACGATTAGCTTTGCTGTAGTGTGATAAAGCAGTGGGTGAGGGATGGCAATGAAGGCTATAATTCTGAGGTTTAATTCTGGTAATACTGATCAGTGCAATTGGATTATTGAAACAAGAAAGCATCTTAATTCATACAGTGTAAATTAGCTGTGAAAACAGAATATGGTATTGTTTTAATTGGACTTATGGAAAATCTATGGCTACAGTGTGAGATTGTGTGAAGTTTATAGAAAGGGTACAACTGAGAATTGCAACAGTATGATTGACAATAAAGTAAACTTTTAGTCTTCTGGAGTACATTCCAAAAGAAGATAGGGTATAAAAGCAAAAATGAATATATAACTATTCTACTTTCCCAAAATAATCTACCTTTTTGTAAAATGCTACAATTTCATATACAGTATAAGGCAAGGGTGTCAAACTCTCGTGATCATGGAGGCACCATGTGACGTATTGCGACTTTCCCCCCCTTCACTAAACAGGGTGTGGGTGTGGCCAGCATGTGATGCATCTGGCCTGCGGGCTGTGAGTTTGACAGCTCTAGTATAAGGAATAACATTATTGCCCAGAGCACTCTTGTTAATAAGCATGGTGTTAAAAAACTAACAATTTGCCAGCAAAAAAATTTGTAGGGTGATTGTGGCCTAGAGAAATAATGGTAAAAGTCAGGTCTGTGTATAAGGGCTGGCCTCCCCAAAATTTAGTAATGGATGAGATATGGACCTGATAAAGAATCTGGTTGGCTGTCATCCTCTCTGAGGTTTGCTATTCTGGTTTACGGTCCTTCAGTAGTTTCAAAGGCGTTGCTCTAGAAATTATCTGGCATTGATCTTTTTATCATATTTTTATCTATGATTAGGGATTCGGCAGCATGAGTTCCTCTTGACCGGGGAAATGAAGCAGGGTATAAATCAAATAAAAATAAATAAATAAATAAATACTTTAAAGATGGGTTGCAGAAAGAAGCTCAGAATCCTTGTCATACACACACTGCTGGTAAGGTTTCTTTGGCTAGTTTGGTATCAGAAAATAGGTCTGCAGTCAAACTACTACCTGCCTGCTTCTGATGCATAAGATGTATTGTTTTCTTCTTTCATATTCTTTATTGGTTATATCTGTCTAATTGTCTGTCACAGAAATAAGGATATTTTTGCCATTGTGAAAACCATTGCATTAAATTGTGAATCATGTGGCAATACTGTACGTACTCTCTCCCTCCCTCCCCTCCCCTCCCCTCCCTTCCTTCCTTCCTTCCTTCCTTCCTTCCTTCCTTCCTTCCTTCCTTGTTTCCCTGTGTCTCCCTTCCTTTCTCCCTCCCTCCCTGCCTGTGGCAGACTACAATTCCCAGTGTTCTTTTTTCCTCCCTTGCCATATTGATTCTATAGTTTCAGGACACAATGGAAAGAGTTTGTTTTGACCTACAAAAGCTTTACAAGTCTTGGAACAATGAAACTTCAAGAGAGATTTGAATGTTACTCTACATCACAATATAAATTCTGCCACAGAGGCCTTCAGTTATTTCCAAATCCAGCTTAATGCAATCTGCTTTGGTACACTTGAGAGCATGTTGTTTCAAGAAGTTTTATTTACTATGTATAGATATTTTATCTTGATAAATATTTTAATGCACTAAGAATTTGCGTAGTAATTTATTATTAAACTTGATGCATTTTTCAGGGAGGAAAAGGCTGTAACTGATCTTGACCCTACTTGTCATTTTCCCACCACCCAATGATGACAATTGGAGATGGGACAGTAACACTCTGTCTTTGAAACTCTTCAAAGAGATGTAGCTGATACTAAATTTTATTTGTTTTAATATAAATATACACCAACCTTATTTAAATTTTCTTTACATTTCAGAGGTTAATTTTAATTATTAGTTCTATCTTATCTGACTCTATCTTAACTGACCTAGTTTTTTACTGATAATTTGTTGTACAGGCAGTCCTCGACTTACGATCTCAGTTGAGCCCAATTTCTGTTGCTACATGAGACATTTGGTAAGGGAATTTTGCCCCATTTTATTACTTTTCTTCCCACAATTGTTACATGAATCACTCCAGTTGTCAAGTTAGTAACATGGTTGTTAAAATAGATCTGGTTTCTCCATTGACTTGGCTTGTCAGGTCACAAAAGGCAGTTACATGATCCTGGGACTGTTGTAAGTTGAGGACTACCTGTATTTTATGTAAGCCACTCTGAGGATTGCCTTCTAATAAAAGGAAGAACTTAACCTGCTGTTGGATGGATAAAGAAAACCTGCTTTCTTGTAGGTAATGTACTGAGGTTTCACACTCACAGCTGAAAAGATCTCTGTTTCCCACTGTGCAATATAGTTTTTACATAAGATCCACTGGAAAGTGGTTCATAAGGAAAATCACTCTTGATCCCCAAGCCCATTAACAAAATTAACTTTTTTCAACTGTTTTAAAAGGCCAATAGAATTAGGGACATTTTGATCTTCCAGGGATGATGTCCCAATTGGAAAGCACCACTATAGGACTTCCTGGTGGACTGCCAGCGATACTGGGTGCATAGCCACGAGCTCCTGTGGCTTTGCCCCAGAACCACCGATCTGAAGACCCTTAAAAGGG
>JANHGC010006090.1:17162-29750 GCA_027560395.1 Boaedon fuliginosus | reverse complement strand
GGATGTTGGTTGCCTCTTTCGCGGCGCCCCCACGCCGCCGCCGCGGCTCCCTGGGGAGCCGCGGCGCACAGTTTGGGAACCGCTGACATAATGGAAACCCATCCCTGTTTTATCATTAGTGACACATGCAAAATCATGGCCTTGATAGCACAGTCATGTTGCCATTCTGACTTTCAGACACCCTGCTCCTCACCACCAAAAGAGATTCCTGTATTTAGTGCTTATCTAGAAAAAGAAACTTCTTTCAGGCTGACCAAATTCAATTGCAGTCATCACTGTAGACCTTGCTCCAATTGTCCTCATTTCAGGAGTAGAATTTCATCTACATGTTCATAGTATTTTAACTGAGATTGATGGGGTGGGTGGATAGGACATTGCCTCAATGCTCCAGAGACAGATATCTAGATCAGGAACTTGTCGAGTTTGGGGTTAACTCTACTTTCCTCTATTGTATCATGTATACCTCTACCTACTGTACATTTCTGTATGTTACAGGTTCCCCTTGACCGGGGAAGAGAGGCAGGGTATGAATCAAATAAATAAAAAGTAAAAATAAAAAATAAAAATCTTTGGTGGCTTTACTGAGCTAGAAGAAATGGAAAATATCTGACCAGCAGAACCAAAGTTCTTGAGTTTTGCATGCTGAAAATATCCTTGGAATAGGTAACAAACAATGACTAACCAAAAGCAGTGATTCCTTCATTCAACTAACCAACCAACCAACCAACCAACAACCAACCAACCAACCAACCAACCAATTCAATCTGCATAGCTGTCCATCTTACATATGTGACTTACAACAATTAAAAACAACTTCAAAAATAATGAAAATATAAATAGAAACAAATATACAACCATACTAAGATTACTATTAAAACCTCAATTTTAGCATCTACTTTCTCGGACCTCATGGTTTTGGCTGACCCTACTATGGTCCTCTCTTATTGAGCATCAGAGGCTAAGGGCAGAATGATGTTTTTCTTCCTTTCTCCAGTTGGTGTTGGATTTGGTGGATATAACAACAACAACAACAATAATAGGTCCTTGGATTTGAAACATAAATGTCAAATCCAGTCTAAATATCTGGCTGACTGTGGCCAACAATAATAATAACATCCCCATTAGGACATTTTTGTCCCAAGACCAAAAAAAAGTTTGGATAGTGGTTGTGACACTACCTGGAGACAGCAGAAGAGAAGAGAAAGAACTGGAGAAAAATCCCAAAATACAAAAACTGGCCAATAGAAGTAGAAGGACTGTGGCAAAAGAAAGTGAAGATAGTACCAATAATTATAAGCACCTTGCGTACAATCCCAATGTGAACACCATTGGCATTGGCAAAATCACCATTGGTCCCTTGCAAAAGCCAGCTTTACTTGGAACAGCTTACAAAATGTGACAATACATTAACAACATGAAACAGCAACATCTGCCTATCCGAGTTCCCCATTGGGGGAAGAGAGGCGGGATATAAATCTAACAAAATAAATAAATAAAATAAATAAATCCCAAATACTTGGGAAGTACTTGAGAGGTGGATAAAAATGCCAAATCAAGGTTAAACATCCATCTGACTGTAAACCCACCACCACTACCACCACCACCACCACCAACAACAACAATAATATAACAATAACAACAATAACTAGATTAGTTATTAGACTAATAGCTAGACATGATCGAGTTGCTAAATTAATCCACTGGTCATTATGTAAAAAATACACCCAACCTGTATCTGAAAAGTCATGGGAACATAAAGTAGAAAAAGTTGTCGAACATGAGACAGTGAAGATCTTGTTGGACTTTCGAATACAGACAGATCGCCATTTGGAACACAACACACCAGATATTACAGTTGTTGAGGGTCGAAGCATACAATTTATTGATATTGCTGTACTAGGAGAGTCGAAGAAAAAGAACTGGAAAAAAATCATGAAATATCGCGACCTGGCCATAGAAACTACATAGTTATGGAATATGGATGAAAGATGTAACAGTGATACCCATTGTCATGGGGGTACTTGGTACCATGTCCAAGAATTTTACAAAACACATCAAGAAATTGCAGCTTCCTGAAATAACACCAGAGGAACTGCAAAAAATGGGGCTACTCGGAACATCATATATTTTAAGAAGATACTTGGTTGATACCTAGGACGCTGGTACGAACCCGTATCAACCATTAGCACCAGTCACTGGTATTTGTGATACATTTTTAAATGTTCAGTTGACTGACTTTCATGTTTAATGAATAAAAGTTATAATTTAGTTACTGCTATCTGTGTAAAGGCCTAAACATATGTATTGACATTCGTATTATCAACAAAAGAGATTGTTCATACGCAACAGATTACAGTACCTAATAAGGTTCTTTTCTTCCTATTCTTTATTTATGCACCTATACATTCATTCATTTATACTAGGCATGTCCAAAGTCCAGCCCGGGGGCCAATTGCGGCCCGTTTTCAAATTTCGAGCAGCCCACAGCCTCTTCTCCCCACTGGTGTGCGTTTTTCTCTTCACAACACAGCTGTTCCCGCAGCTCTCCCCTGTTCATTTATGTTAATGGTTCAAAGAATGTCAGGCCGAATGGTCGGCCCCCACACATTTTCACCAAATCCGGCCCTCCTTGCAAAAATGTTTGGACACCCCTGATTTATACCCTGAATATTGTATGAGAGCTGTCCCCAGCTTTTCCAACTCTGCAAACTGCCGGCAGTGGTATGTGGGGGAGGGGGGATGGTTTTGCATGCACATGCTGCTTGCACAAATGCAGCTTCATGTGCTTGCACACTCGCCTGCTGTGGATAGATACCTGGCCGCAGACTGGGACTTGGGGATTCCTGCTGTATGACCAATCACAACGGTTGTCTGGACAGATTTACCTCATCTCTTCTCCAAAGAAACCTAAATGAAGTAGACCAAACTGTGAGAGAAGAACTGGTGCCTGCTTCATAATGGGAATCAGTTAAATTGTTCCAGTTCAAGAGAGCCTATTTCCATCTTAGAAAGTGCACACGATGCTACTGTAAGTTGAACAACCGGTACCAAAACATAACACTCCTTACATCCTCACCCTGGATTTACTGGCTATGGTGATGACTGAGCTGAACTCATTCAAAATGTATAAGGCACCATGTTCCTTATGCAAAGTACCATAAATCCGAACAAATGCAAACTGAAATAATGACGAGGAAGGTGTCCTACATTTTCTATATAGCCTAGCAGGTTTGTGTAGACAGTCACCAGATTCCTGAAGCTTGGAAGATAAGGTGAGCTTTTTTTCATTCTCAAGTGTTTTTAAAGACTTTCACGAGTGGGACAGTTATATATATATATATATAAAACTGAATTTTAGTAAATCAGAGAGTAATTAAGGGGTGCTCATCTGACAGAGTCTGAAAATTGAATAGAAGTCAGCATTTAATTTTGCAGACACTTTGGCGGCAATCCTGAAACCACTGCTCTGAATTTCAGCTGAGAACTCTGAACTGGAGGTAGAGAGAGCAAACATTTCATGCTGTCATTGTTAACAGTATCCTCCTAGGTTTTATGCTGCTGTTCACAGACTGAGACTTCTTCTCAGGTTTTCGTAGGACACCTGGATTTTCTAATGAAGTTCTAATAATTTTTCAATTTTCAATTTCAATTTTATTAGATTTATACCCCGCCTCTCTTCACCCCGAAGGGGAACTCGAGGCGGCATTTTCCATTATTTGTTATCTGAAAAATCTGGTGGGTTTATTACATTAGAATCTTTGGCTCTTGTCAACAGAAGATTTCCAAGCCAGCGAGCATAATTGTTTGTGATGACAGTGACATATACAATGATCTTCAAGTGTCAAACTAATAGGGTAGGAAAAGTTGTATCTGAAAAGTCAGAAATGTGTTCATTGCTTTTTAACATTGTTAAAAAATATGACACCTGAGCATATTTGTCCTGTTTAAAATGTCCTGCTTTACTGTCAAAGGTTTCTCTTTAGGGCTGCTTTGGTATTCATTTCTTCTTCATCAACTACATAAATAGACTCAAATATAAGTAGAGATAGTCCTTGATGCATGACCACAATTGAGTCCAGAAATTCTGTTGTTAAGCAAGAAGTTATTAAGTGAGTTTTGCCCCCATTTTATGACTTTTCTTGCCACAGTTGTTAAGTGAATCTCTTCAGTTGTTAAGTTAGTTAAGATTTTGCTTTTTGGAAGGTCCCAAGGACACTCTGGCCTTCATAAATATGAACACCTAAATTTTGATCACATGATCGCAGGGAGCCTGCAACATTATAAGTGTGAAAAATGGTCATAAGTCACTTTTTTCAGTGCTGTGGTAACTTTGAACAGACACTAAACGAATGGATATAAATTGAGGACTACCTGTAATTCTGCATTTCAAGAAATAATGTTATGATCGGCAGCATATACAGAGATGTGTATATCAAAATGCAAGAGGTGGTTGTATCTTCAGAAAACAAGCCCATCACTTTTGGTATGTCTGTCAGTGTCACAAAAGAGTAGAGGGCTATAGTCTTTGATTAAGACTTCATCTTGCCTGTGGGTCTAGGACAGGGCGGTCAATCTCTCAGCCCGCTGGCCAGATGCATCACGCGCTTGTCATGCCTATGACCAGTTTATCGAAGGGGGAAAAATTCCCAACACGTCATGTGACGCTGCTGTGACGATGTGAGTTTGACACTCCTGGTCTAGGACAACTCTGTGCAGCCAACTCGCCACAGCCAATTCGCCATGTCCAACTTGCCATGCCCAACCCACTGTGGGGCAACTCACCACGGGCCACTTGCTAAGGGATGAGAGTTACACTAATATCAAAGAAATGGTGGAATAGAATCACTAAAGAAAGGAGGTCAAGGGAGGGACATAAGGAAACGTGAATGACAAAAATTAAAACAATGTTTTAATTATTTTGAATAATTAAATTGAATTGTTGAATTGTTTTGTGGTGAGTTGGGCATGGCAAATTGACCTTGGCAAAATGGCCATGACGAGTTGGCCATGGTGAGTTGGCTGCGGTAACCTGTCCCATTCCATTGCCTGTTTCCCCCCATGTTGTAACAACTAATTATAAAACAACTTATAAGTAGTTATAACACAACACAGCCAATCAGATTTGACTGTATTGCAGCGTCATGGAGGACAAAGCCAAGTGAGAAAGAGATTAATGCTTCCTGATTCATGGATTATAGCAATATTGATTAAGAAATTATGCTTTTCTGATATTACATACAACTGTCCCGCATACAAGTATTGTTAAAGATACATGAAAAGATTTTATTTTGTAGCCTCTTTTGACCACATCACCCTTTAATGAGTTATTAGACTAAATAAACAAAAAACCCCCACAAATAAATAAATCACACACTCGCACAGAAAGAGGAATATTTGACATGCAAAATCAGCTCAGTCTTAATGAAATAAACTAGGTATTATTTCTTGTTAGTTTGTTCTCTGTAGTACCAACCCTACAAACAACGAATTTACACTAGAATCTTTAATTCAGCCTGCAAGAAAGTAGAACAACTTTAATCTTGTGAAATCCTCTCAAGAGGGTAATAGGTTAAAAAAAGTAAGAGAAAAAAAATGCCATTAATTTTTTAGAATTGCATATTCATTTCTTTAGGGAGTGCCATGCCCAAAGTGTGTTGCATTTGTTTTTGTTTTAAAGGCATATGGTTGCAAACAGACTACCAGTACTTCAATGTTGGGTTGTGCATAACCTTGGAATACTCAGTGCATAGCTAAATACCTGGAGAAATAGCAATAACACTTAGACTTACACAGTGCTTTTTTTCTGGAACGCACCGGAACGGAGTTCTGGCACCTTTTTTTCCTTAGACTTCTTTTGTATATTAGTATATCTATGGTGCACATGCGCAATGCGATGGGAGTTCCGGTACCTTTTTTTTTTAGAAAAAAAGCACTGGACTTATATACCACTTCACAGTGCTTTAAAGCCCTCGCTAAGCAGTTTACAGAGTCAGCCATTGCCCCCAACATTCTGGGTCCTCATTTTACCCATCTCGGATGGATGGAAGTCAACCTTGAGCCTAGTGAGATTCAATCTGCCAAACTGCTGGCAGCCGAGCAGTCAGCCTGCAGGACTCCATTCTAACCACTGCGCCACCACGGGTCTTGTGGTGAGCTATATGTGCAGGAAAATATGTGAAATGAGCTGTATGTGCAGGAAAAGGATACAGGAGTTGAATCCATATATATGATCTCTTTACATTATCGCTAAACAAGTATAATATCTTTTATGAGAAACAGGGACTAGGTGGGTAAAAGCCAATGTTGCATGAACATATTTTTGAGATCCTGCACTATCCAGGGAGGATGGTGGTGGAAACTCCCCTTTTTTCTCTTGGTGTCCCACCACATCTATTGAATAAGTATCATTGTTATGATATTATTTTCCAAAATGTTATTTATTTATATTTATTAATCACATTTATATAGCTGCCTACCTCACAAAAGGCAGTTCTGGGCAGTGTACAACAATCAAAGAGCAACAAATATATAAAAAACAATCAATATAAAACCCCAAAATTCACATTAAAATAAAAAAAATCTAGTAAAAGGGACGATATGAATAGCAATGGCGCCATTTGTTTAGTTTATTTAGTTTAGTTTATTGAACTTATACCACACCTTTCTTCCCCCAACAGAGGGAACACAAGGTGGCTAACAGCATATAAAAACACAAAATATAAAATCACAATAAAATTAAAGTCTGGCATATCTCTGGCTCCCTGGATTTACTGTTGTTATTTTTATTTTCTGTTTCAACCGATTTAGTTCAACAGAGCAAAGGAACATGTGATTTCCTCAATCAAAATGTTTTCTGGAATTACAGCAAAAGCTCCCAGTTTGAGAAGAAAGCCAAACATCTACCTTCCAAGATTGTCAGATGGTAAGAGAAGTCTAATGGTAAACAGGGTTGCCTAGAGTCAACTAGTTGTCCGGATCAACTAATTCGGCACATTTAACCAGATGTAAAATCAGCTTGAAAGTAACATGTACACAGTACACTGTCAATAAAAAGTATAGCCAACTCTTCTCAACTTCACCCGAGTAATATGGAAGCAGGGCTTATTCATATACTTGTGAATAAACCAAAAATTCTCGGTGCCAAAATGCTCCCCAAAACTTGTATATGAGCATATCCATGAGCATATATAGTAGTAGTTATTGAAAGTATCCATATACATTCATTTACCCAGGTAGTCCTCAACTTACAATGGTTCGCTTAGTGACCGTTCAAAGTTACAATGGCACTGACAAAAACCCTGACTTATGACCATTTTTCATACTTGCAGCATCCCTTTGCTCACATGATTAAAATTCGGATCCTTGGCAATTGGTTGTTATTGATGCCAGTTGTCCTGTCACCTGACCAGCTTTTGTGACCTTCTGACAAGCAAAATCAATGGGGAAACCAGATTCACTTAACAACCATACTATTAACTTAACAATTGCAGTGATTCACTTAACAGATGTTTCACTTTGCAAGAGAAATTTTGGGCTCCATTGCAAGTCAAGGACTTAATGCCCATCCACGGATAAACTGACTCTCAACCGCTCTCAACCACTTGCAACCACAGGTCTCAGCTTTATCCATGAAAAATGGATAATCCATGGATTACCCACAGATAAGCCAATTGTGAAAATTAAAACATAGGAAACTTTTGAGGGTCAGCTTATCTGTGGATGGGTTTTTCCCATGAGTAGATGTCATAGGCCTTGAGTGGTATGGTGGTCTAGAAGTGGAGCTGTCGCCTCACAATCAGGAGGCTGTGATTTCGATCCTAGGTAGAGGCAGATATTTCTCTCTCTGGATACACTGAGAATATATCTATAGAATATAACTCTGCATTGGCGACAGGAAGGGCATCTGGCCAGTAAACGCTCAGTTTCATTCAATTGCCCAGACTCCATCCCTCAAGGGATTATGGAGTCGTTGATAATGATGATATGTCATAGGCCTTCATTTAAAAGTCATTAGTCACAGTGTGTAGTGGAAGGGGAAATTTTTCATGGCCAGCTTAGACTGTAAATGTACACACCCCTTGTCTTATGGACTGTTAATTGAAAACATTTCTGTGCATCTGAAGATATTGCCTTCTTCAGGCTTGCTTCCTGTCTTGGCAGGAGTGGTAGGGCTGGTGGGGACCAAACAATGGGAATAAGGGAGGACAGTAAAAATAAATAGTCAGCAAATGCAACCCACTGTTGCCTTCTTATGAATATAATTGCATGGGGTGGAGTGATGGCTTAAACAGGGCTACTCAGCATTATAACTGCTTTTATTTATTTATTTTTCACAGTTCAGGTCATCAGGCATGTGTGTGTGAGAGAGCAACATTCTTCAGTCACAACATCTAGAAAAGTTGGAAACCAAATGGACCCCTTGACATTATCTGTCGCCAAAATCATTGCCCAGATGAATACTGAAGAAGATAATTATTTTTCTTTTATTCCGTGGAGAAAACATCTCTTGGGAATGGAAAATGCTGAAAATTCAAGCCAAGCCAAGGCTGTTCCAGAAGGCAAGTTGTGTAAAAATTCAGAAGTGCCACCAGAGAACCAGGAAGAACTCTTCCTCGATAAAAACATGGCAGTCACAGAAAGGAATCTGGCTACAGCTTCTGACAGAGCGGACGCAGCTATAGAAAATATTGCTGCCCAGTTGAGTGAATTCAAACAAACAATGGAGCAAGCAAATAACAACGTGCAGGTTTTCAAAGAGGCCTCAGTTACCTTTAAAGAATGCTGTGACAATATGTGTAGGAGCATGTCAAATCTCCAAGGTGTTTTAGAAATCCTAATTCAGATTTTGAGAGAGTAGAGAAGGGGATTTAATAATATTCTGTTTTACGCCAGAAACAGACGATTCTGAGCCAGTTTTAAAGACAAACCACCTTTTTATTTCACAAACATACAAAGAGACTTTGTCTTCGATGTTTAGTCCTGGGAGCTTGCCAAATATTATGTACAGGCTGCCAAGGTCAGAGATAACATTTGCTCACTTAAACGTAGAGTCTGTAACAAGCAATTAGTCAGTCCAAAAATGATGCAGAGACAAAAACTCAGAAATTAATCCACAAGTCTTTAACACGATTCGAAGCACACAAACAAGATACTTGATCGGATTGTAATAAGTTGTTCTCTGCGAAAGGTTCCTCCCCATTTTCACCCTTTTATGTCTTATGGGGAGTGACCATTCACCTATAATCTGTGGCCCCTTTTCTTCCTCAGCTGTTGCCTGCTAATTAGTCTGCACTCATGCACACTAATCATGGGCTCTAATTGCTCTGCTCCACTGCTATCAGATGCAGAGGACAATTGATAGTTTGTAGATGGCCCGGCCTCAGGTACAGCTTCCTCTGTCAGCCCTTCCCCTGCGTCCAAGTCTAGCTCCAGTTCTACTTGGGAGTCGGACTCAGCTGCCAGCTCCACAGCACTCTGGCGAGGCACAACAGATAAAGACATTTGTTTCCTTGGAAGACAAGAAGATCAATATACATTTACTAATCACTTTTCATAATGGAACATGCTAATGGAGATTGCCATTTTGCCATGTGTCTGCTAAAAGGACCGAATTACATCATTTTGCAAATGCTTACTGTCAGCAATTTTGTCAGCCAGGCCATCAGAGGGTTAAGGCCCCATAATATGGGGCTTTCATAGAACTGGGCCTCACACCTGGCATGGTTGCCAAGACAATAACCAGACATAAGACGGACTGTTTATATGGTCTCTGAGGTGCCTCTTCCAGCGACTGTGCAGAAGGAAACCCCCCGTCTTTCTTCCCTTCCTTGTCTGGCATCTGGCTGGAGCAGACATGTTCTATTTTACTCTCTGAGAAATATAGATAGATAAGGATTTTATATTGTTTTCAGTAAAGTTTTATTATTTAGCTGTATGCCTATGCGTTTTATTTACTTGCAATGAAACAAGACGATCCTTGACTCTGGAGCCTGGATGGGTTTCGTGACAATTTGGTAGCAGTTTACGGTTTGGTTTATTGCCTGCTAATGGATGCGTCTAGCTTAGCTTAGCTAGTTAAGGCTGATTTATGGCTAAGCGCAAGAAAAGGAGAAACTGTCAGATTTCTCCCACAGACAGTATGGATCTGCAAGGATTCCTCTCCAAGGTAAGCACAACGTTACAGGCTCCTGTAAGCTCACAGGTAGTCACAACTGTTTCTGGTGCTTCCGGATTGAGCCAGACTGAGGTCATCTCTCTCCCTTTGGAAATTGTCTTCGGAACTTCAGAGAAGTCTGCAGAACCATCTGTGTCAACAGGGGCTTCCTTCGCACATGGAAAACGTCTCCACTCTATCCTGATCGGTATGCTTTGGCAGAGAGTCAGTTAGCTGCCCACAAAGTCCTAGTGCCTCCTATGTATCAGCTGGAACCAGTCTATGAAGTACTCGGAGCCAAGCCAATGCAGAAGCACATTGATGCTGGTAACTCAACCATTGCTCAACTCTCTGCAAATGCTCGGTCTGCTGAGGAATTTATGGCTGCAGCTGACACATGTTTGCGTGAATAGCTCTTAGGTGAGGCCAAGGCATGAACCCATGCAGATGAATTTGATCTTCTCCAGGCCCAAAAGCATGTTGCTATGGCCCAGGCAGAAGAAAATGCTGTAGCAGCAGCCGCCAGAGTCCAGGTGCCATTTGCATCTCAAACAGCTTCCATGGTTCAATCCAATGCCCAGCTTGCTTGCATTCTAGCAAGCCCAGCCAGACACCCAGGTCCTAAAGCCTCCAGCTACTCCAACTATTTTGCCTCCTCCAATGGCTTCAGCTCCCCCTGGTGGTCAACCTGGTCAGCAAGCCATTTATCCAGCACAGGAAGAAGGACCTGGAAATGCCCTTCTCCAGCAGCAGATTGATCAAATGGCTGTGATTTTGCAACGTCTCCGTGCCCAGCAAGCACAACAGCTTCTGGCTCAGCCTGTTTAAGCTGTAGCGCCACCTATGGCTCCTGGACTTGACTCAAATAGTGTCTTCGTTAGCTCTTCAAATAAAAGAGTAACATAAAATGTCAAGTGAGGCAAACGGTCTTACAGTCTTTATAAAGCAAGACAGAGATGTGGCAAGGCATTTCCACCTCACGTGTCAGGGTAACACTATTTGTGTGTGTGTGTGTGTGTGTGTGTGTGTGAGAATTGCAATGAACACAGAAGATTTGTCATTATTAGGGTTGTGTTTATTCTTCATCTACTGTTTTTATTTAAGGTATCAGAATGCTGCTTTGTAAAATAAATGCCTTGGGAAATAAAATCCATAGATGAAAGGCAAAACAAAAACCGATTGTATCATTCTTGATCAAAACAATAAAATTTAATACCAATAAAGGGGAATATTTATAGCCCAGGGTTGAAATGAGGGGGTCCTTGGTGCTCTCTGAGCTTGTTTGTTTTCTTGCAGACGTTTCATTACCCTAACTAGGTAACATCATCAGGGCTAGAAAGTAATGCTGTTTGCTGTCAGTTTATATTCGGGTGACTTGCTTGTCTGTGTGGGTGGGTGGTCTTAGAGATTCTTTGGTTCGGCTGTTTACTGATGGCTCTTTTGCAGGTACCCCAATCAAGGAACAAGGAAGAAATCCAGCAAGTTCAGAGAGCACCTAAGACCCCCTCAGTGAAATGTAATTGAAAACAAGAATACAGTAGCCCTAATTTCAAAACAGATTTTCTGAAAAGCATCAGAACACTCAAGTCAGTCCACCCTTTAAGAACAGTTTTATTTTAACATCACAGGATCTTTTCCTGGTTAAAAAAAAAAAAAGAACATTTGAAATTGGTTGCCCTTAAAAGCCACAACAAAACTTGAAAGGAAGAACTCTGTGTACTTTGCCTAGAAGGAAATTCTGCAGTTGTGGACTCATAACCACAAGGTCCCACTTGAAAGATTTGCCGTTGTGTTCTCATTGGTGATGATCCAAAAATGTAGCTGAAGCTGATGATGAAGCCCAGGAAGATTGGCATTAGAGAAGACGAGAGAATCAATTATAAAATGCAAATGCTAGGGTGATTTCAGCTTGCATTAAATTCAGCCCTTGGGTAAAGTACAATATTAACTTAAGTTTAAACCTTATATGTATGAACTCCTTGTATGAAATCCTGCCAACTTCTGTGACATATTCATGTGGCAAAGCAATAATCATTCTTCATCTTGTTTATTCCTAGTATTTCTGCTCCAACTATTGATTTTCAAGTTTCCTCCAGTGCTGCTTTATTTTACTTAATAAAATACAATGAGTAAACATTTTACATCTCTAATGCTTATTTAATTTATTTGTGAAGTAGCATTTCATTATTTGATGGGGTGTATATGCCAGCACTGGAGAACTGTGGCTGGAAGAGGAAAGAGGATTGATGCTTTCCTTTTCTGATGTATTCTTGATATATTAGATATACAGTATTGGACTTGCAACCATTGCCAGGGGACTTTGGTTATTAAGAGTTGTATATTATATATTTATATATATATTTATTTGATTTATATCCCGCCTCTCTTCCCCAAACGGGGAACTCGAGGCGGCGTACAACACAAAAATACGGTGC
>JANHGC010006090.1:0-12157 GCA_027560395.1 Boaedon fuliginosus | reverse complement strand
CCAAGCCACACCCACCCAGTCATGTGACCGCCAAGACACGCCCTGAAAATTTCCCTTATTTTCAAATCCAAAACTTGACAGGTATGGTCTCCCCTCTCAAATACTTTTAGTTGATCTCTTTCAACTTGAGTTGAACCTCCCAATGCTGTTCCAGGGGATCCTTCTAAAACATTCTACAACAGGAACGTTCTTTCAGCATGTGCCTAGGAGCAAAACAGGCAAAAGCACAGTGTGATAAAGTGTGATAAAAGATTAACCCTTTTTGCACATGTGTCAATATTGCACAATGTAATCATGCTGCAGCATTACCATCTTGAGTTTTTTTATGTACAAACCCCTGTAGACATCTCTGGGTCCTTCATGTGAGGAGAAATTGTGGTCCTAGGTGCATAAGCTCTATCTTACATCATTGCCCTCTACATATGCAGCTGATTTTCTGTAGTGGAAAATTTAAGAGGCTAGATTATGTAGATAAAATGTATAGGAGCATCTGCATTTCCTGAGTCAGATGAAGAGAGCATATCTTTCTCCTTCTGTACTAGCCACTTTTTACAGAGGCATGACTGAGAGCATTTTAACAAACTGCATCACTGTTTGGTTTGGTGGTAACAGTGCCTTAGGTAGAAGGACCATACAAAGAGTGGTAAGGACAGCTGAGAAGATTATAGGAAGCTTGCTTCCCGTTATTCAGGATACTGCTTATAATCATTATGTACTTAGAGCTCAAAGCATTGTTAGAGATCCCACACATGCACTTAACACATTTAACAGATTAACAGAATTGGAAAGGACCTTGTAGGTCATCGAGTCCAACCCCCTGCCCAAGCAGGATCTCTACCTAGGATTGAACTCACAGCCTCCTGACTTGTGAGGCAAGAACTCCACCTCTAGGCCATCTCTCTGGGTCCCTCACCCACCGTTTCTGTTGCTCCCCTCTGGGAGGAAATTTCGAAGTATTTCTAGCAGGATGACCAGATTCTGTAATAGCTCTGTTCTCTATACCATCCATCTGGTAAACTCGCAAGATTCGTTTATCTCACCATGAACATGTATGCATCCAAACTAGACTGTGTTATGAACCAGGTGGTCATGGTTAGGCAGGGAGAGAGTTCTCTATTTCTTTATTTCTCTTGGGAATGGTTAAATAAATGGCCCTCCACTGACCAGTAAGGCTCCAGCCTCAATCCCGCAAATAACAGCCCACTGATTACCCAGCACGTCCACAAGTCAAAAGTCCAGGCATAAGACAAGGGCAGTTTTGAAGGCAAAGTCTTCAGGGCTAGGGCAAGACAAACAGCAGGCATAAAACAAGATGGTGTCCAATGCAAAAGAAATTCCAAAGGCAAAGTCTACAAGGCTAGGCAAGACAAGAACAGTCTTTTTTTTTTTCAAATAGTTTTTTTATTGTTTTTTTTTTACATAATATCTCTTTGCACGTTTGGAGTTGTTTCCAGTATCACTTACATCGTCTAATTCGCTTTACATTCCATTTCCATTATTGTTATTTCTCAGTTAGTTAACGTACTTCAATTCCATACATAAAATACAATTAATGCTTTCCCTCTTATCTAGTTTAATTACATAGTTACCCTTTTAATTAATTCCAACCCTAATCTTAGACAACCTTTCTTGAGAATTTCCCTTTTTTACATTTCCCTAAATTTAACTTAATATACATATCCCATAAAAAATTCCACTTATCCCTATGTATAATACAATCATTTTCTCTAATTTTCTTTTTCTTTTTTAAAAAAAGGTTTTGTTATTTAAAACAAATCAAGACAACATAAAAACAAAGAATACAAAAAACAAAAATATACATACAATTATATAATATATAAAATCTCATTCTCACATTAGAGATTACAAGCTCTTGGCGATCACCACTTACATTTTGGATTATGTCTATCACATATCAGATATCTACTTATTTTTAATTACCTATGTATACAGTTATGTATGTATCTATTTATCTATACTTCTATAGATCTATCTACTCTAAATAAATGGCTTTCTATTTTCGCATCAAATCTTTATCTCCATTCTCTGTTTCTGTTCAAGCCATATATAAAACTTTCCCCATATTTTATAATATTTTGAATCTTCCTTTCCTTTTAATTTTAGAAATAATCTGTCCATTTCTTCACAGTATAAAATCTTAGTTATTTTTTGGCTTTATGTCGGAGTTTTTTTATTCTTCTACATTTGAGTATACATGATTCTTGCTGCTGTTAATATATATAAAGCTAAATAAACATCATCCTTGTTTAGAGATTGCGGTAATATCCCTAGTAGAAAAATTTCAGGTTGTTGTTTAATGGATTGATTTATCATACTTTCTAAGGATCTTTTCACATCTTTCCAATGTTTTTTTGTCATAGGGCAGCTCTAGCACAGGTGAAAGTAAGTACCCGGTGTTTCCCCAACATTTTGCTTGGTTGTTCCTTTTCATCCTAGCTAGTTGTGTTGACAAGTAGTGCCATCTATGTAGCATTTTATGAGTTTTCTTTATACGGTACGGAGGCTGTTAATTTAAGAATTCTAACCCATGAATTTTGCCATGTGTCCAAGTCAATTGAATGTCCAATATTTATTTCCTATACCATCAAATATTCATTAATTTCTTGTCCTTGAAGTTTCTTTATTATTAGATACTTATATATTTTTCTGATTAATTTTTCATCCACTCCTGTCAGGATTTGATCTAATTCATTATGTTTTTTGCTTACCCCAAGTTCTTTTTTGTATTTTTCATAACTAGATTTAAGTTGGGCTTCTGGCCAGCATGACATATCAATCCCCTGTGCTATTAATTCCTGTTGAGTTTTTAATTTGCCCTTTTCGTTTAAGACATCTTTGTATGTTATAATTTTATCCCTGTTTATGAGTGTCGAAAGTGTACATGCCTCTAAAGCCAATACCCAAAGTGGTACTGTTGAGTAATATTTTCTTTATTTTAGTCCAGATTGTTACCAGTATATTTGTAACATAATGGGTCTGGAAGTATTTATGATTTTTGTTTTTACCATACCACAAATATGCATGCCAACCTAAATCTAAATCATATCCCTCTAAAGTTAATAATCTTCTAGTGTGCAAATTGACCCATTCTCTTATCCACACGATAGCTGATGCCTGATGGTATATTTCCCAACTTGGTAGGCCAAATCCCCCTCTGTTTTTTTCATTTTGTAGAGCTTTTAATTTAATTCTAGGTTTACTGCCTTGCCAGATACACCTTGTTGTAATCTTATTTATTTTGCTAAAGTATGAATTCCCCAATTTTATTGGAATTACTTGGAATAAAAATAAGAGTTTGGGGTAGAATGTTCATCTTGATCGTTGCAATACTACCAAGTAGAGACAGTTGCAGGCCTTCCCATTTTTGCAGATCTGTTTTAATTTGCATTTTTTATTTGTCATAATTATCCCTTTTTAGTATTGCACATTTTGCTGATAATTGTACACCTAAATATTTTACCTTTTTGACAATTTGCAAATTTATTGCTTTTTCTAATTCCTCTTTTGTTGTTCTGTAAGATTTTTAACCAATACTTTTGTTTTCCTTTTATTTATCTTTAAGCCTGCAACTGCCCCATACTCCTCTATTGTTTTGATCAGGGTGGTTCCCGCTTCTTGGTTCTTCCAATATGAACACCAGGTCATCAGCGAAAACTTGTAACTTAAATTCTTCATTTTTAATTTTTAGTCCTGTTATTTATTTTTCCTGTCTAATTTTTATAGCCAGTACCTCCAATGTTAACGTAAATAATAATGGTAGAAGAGAACATCCCTGTCTTGTTCCTTTTTTTATATGGAAACTCTGTGTCAAATCTCCATTTATGATCACTTTGGCTGCTTGGTTGGAATAAATTGCTTTTATTGTATTTATGATTTTTTGACCAAATTACATATCCTCTAATTGAGTGAACATAAATTGCCAATCTAAGTTATCAAAGGCCTTCTGAGCATCTAAAAAGACCAGTGCCATTTGTTTTCCTAGGTTATTTTCATAAAATTCTAAAACATCTAGTATTACCCATATATTATATTTTATTTGTCTTTTTGGGAGGAAGCCGTTTTGGTTGGAATGGATAAAAATAGTCAAAACCCTTTTTAGTCTCTCTTCCAAAACGGATGTGTATATTTTATAGTCCACATTCAAGAGGGATATCAGTCTATAATTTGCTATTTGTAATGGGTGTATGAATTAACGTTATGACTGTTTCATTCCATGTTTGCGGAATTTCTGGCTATGTTAATGCCTCATTGAATATTGCCTTCATTATTGGGATTAATATTTCCTGTATGTTCTGGTATAATTCTGCTGGTATTCTGTCTAGGACTGGTGTTTATTATGTTTTTGTCACTTTATTGCATCTTTTAGTTCCATCTCTGTAATTTCCTCATTTAAATTTACTCTCATCTCCTCTGGTACATCTGGTAAGTTAGCTGCTTTGATGTACTGTTTAATCTGTCTTTCTATTAATTCTTCCTTCCTATATAGTTCTTTAAAGAATTCTTTGGCTATTTCTTTTTTTTCTTCAAGTTTATTACAAATTGTCCCTGTCTCATCTTGCAACTGTTTAATCCATTTTTTTTCTTTTTCTTTCCTTATATCTTCCCGGCTTATTTGCATTTTCAAATAAGTTTAGTTTTGTTGCTTTAATTTCCCCTACCAACTCTGACTTATCTAAGATATTTAATTTGTGTTAGATCAGCTCTAATTCTTTTTCACAGCTAATTTTAAGGGGATTTTCCTGCAATTCTAATTATATTATTTATATTTTTCCATTAAGTTTTCCCTCTCTTTTTTAATTTCCTTATTTTTTCCCCATATGAGAAATTACTATGCCTCTAAGGTATGCTTTGGCCCATTTTATAGAAAATTGTATAAGGAGATTAGAAAATTGAATTATGAAGGTATAATGGGAGATTTCAACTTAATTGTGGATAGGAAATGAGACTATAAGATGGGGATAATAAAATCTAAATCAAGGAAAATTTTGCCAAAAATATTTTTTAAAATGATGGAAGAATTGGGGATGAAAAATATATGGAGAGAATTAAATCCGGAAAAAGAGCAATTAACCTTCTACTCTAAAATTTATAAATCATGGTCAAGAATTGATATAATTTGGACGATGGCAGATCTCATAGAACTTTCACAATGTTGAAATCGATCCAAATGTATGGGCTGATCACAATCTGTTAAGACTTAAGTTTTTCTTACCCTTCTCACAGCTCTGTTCATTTCATTCACTTTCTCTTTCCTTCTCCTCCTGCATGATCTTGTTGCCCAATGTTGTCTTCAGTTTTGCAGCGGCCATTTAACCCCCGCTTGACATGCCAAAGGTTCAGGGGATTTTCTATACTGGGAGGGGGAGATGCGGCTCCCACAACCTGGGCCACTTAGGCTCTTTTCAGAGCTCTCCATATAAGTAAGCTTGGCATGGAGCCGCAGAGATCGCGGTCCACGCATTCAACCTCATTGAAGATAAACCTGGAAGTCTGACAAGAACAGTCTTAAAAACTAGGCAAAAACAGTTCTCGAAGCAAGGCAAAATGTCTGTGTCAAAGCTGGGAGAATGTAATCTGAAAACAAACACTTGTTCCTGGCGAAAGTCCCTCCTCATGGCATCTCCTTAAATTCTACTCTCCAGATGAACCTTGTGAGGAGGGGTGGGGCACCCTCCTCCCAGGTTTCTGTTTGTCCTGCACTGACTCTGCCTTCTCTCCATTCTCCATGCTCTGGGATTGAGTGGGGGAGGCATTTGCTTGTCTCTGGAGCTCCGCTGATCCTCTACTTCAATGCCTGCCTTTTCCATCTCCCCCCCCTTCCTTGGAGAGCATGCACCCTCTCTTCCTCTCTGCCTAATCATCTGAGGCCCGAGGGACCTGGGACTGCCTCGTCCTTGTCCCCAGGTCATTCCTCATGGGCCCTAGGGACTGCTCCATCCCCCTTTATCGGCCCAGGCTCCCATTCCTCCGTCATTGACCCTGGCTCCGACGGGACCATGACAGACTGTGTTGTTTCTCTGTGTCATATAATATATGTGAGTATGTGGATATATGCATAATTTTTATGTATGTATTTATTTATTTGTCATCTTTATGTAGTGTATATTGGAGGTGGTAGCCCTCTGAGAGCTGTATGCAATGAAATTTCATTTTAATGTATGCTGATTAGTGAGAACAAAGTTATTCTAAGTCTTAGTCTAGGATCCCCATTGCAAGCACGTGCCCTTCACATATGAAAGACATAAACAACAATGATGGAAGAATGATGGCAGTTAGCACCTTCCTTCTGTATAAAGCAAATGGGCACATTATGTGGATTGCATCTCTGCTGGACTGGATGCCACTCTAGTTCCATTTTAACATCACTAGAATTTACCTTGAATATGTCACAGAAAAGCATCAATTTAGACTTGCATGATCTTCTGGCACTTTTTTCAGGAAATCTAATAACAAAGACATATTAATTTTAAAATTACATCAATACCTGGGAAGATCCTGGAAAAGGTAATACCAAAAAACAGATCTGTGAAAAACTAGAACTAACTAGTAGCCAGCACAGGTTTGTTAAAAACAGATCATGCCAAACCAATCTTATTTTATTCTTTGATAAAGTGACTAAATTAGTAGATCAACAAAATGCTGTGGACCTAGTATATGTAGATTTCATTAAAGCGCTTGACAAAGTAGAACCTACTTCTTGGTAAGCTAGAAAAGTGTGGAATAGAAGACAACATCATCACCAGACAGATTTGTAGCTGGCTGACAAACTTTACTCAGCGAGTAGTCCTTAATGGTACTACATCCACACAGAGAGAAGTAAGCAGTGGGTACCACAAGGCTCCATCTTAGGCCCGGTACTCTTCAATATCTTCATAAATGACTTAGATGCGGGAATAGAAGGGAACTCATCAAATTTGCAGATGATACTAAACGGGCAGGAATATCCAAAACCCCAGATGATAAACTCAGGATTCAAAAAGATCTTGACAAACTTGAACAATGGGCTCTACCCAACTAAATGAATTTTAATATGGAGAAAAGCAAAGTTTTATATTTAGGCAGGAAAAATCAAAGATATAAGTACAGATTAGGCAAGACCTTGATCAAAAATAGTAACTGTGGGAGCGACCTTGGAATCCTAGACGATTACTTGAACATGAGCCAGCAGTGTGCAGCAGCAGCCAAAAAAACTAATACAACCGAGGCACAGAATCAAGTTCACATGAAGTATTAGTACCACTTTATAAAACCCTACTAAGACCACACCAGGAATATTGCAACCAATTTTGGTCACCATAAAAAAAAAGATGTTGAGACTTTGGAAAAAGTTCAGAGAAGAGCAATTAAGATGATCAAAGGCATGGAGATTAAAACATATGAAGAACAGCTGCAGGATTTGGGTATGGTTAGTCTAAAGAAAAGAGGAATTAGCACTGACCATTAGTAGTATACCAATATTTGAGGGGCTGCCACAAAGAAGAAGGGGCCAAATTATCCTCCAAAGCACCAAAGGGCAGGACAAGAAACAATGGTTGGCAACTAACCAAAGAGATTAAAATTTAACCTGGAATTTAGGACAAACTTCCTAACAGTGAGGACAATTAATCAGTGGAACAACTTGCCTTCATAAATCGTGGGTACTCCATCACCCAGGTTTTTAAGAAGAGACTAGACAGTCACTGATCTGAAATGATATAGGGTCTCCTGCTTGAGCAGGGAGCTGGACTACAAGGCCTCCAAGGTCCTTTTAAACTTCTATTCTGTCCTATTCTATTCGTATTCTACCTAGGTCCTACCAAGGGAAAACTATCAAATGTTCAGTTTTAGAGGAAATATTGTGGTACTGTCTGGTTGACATTTTCTTTGGAGCATTTCCTTCGACATTTTGAACTGAAAAGTATCAAACCACAATGCCAACCATCACTCCAAGATTGTTGGCATTGTGGGAATGGAGAGAAATGGCATTGAATCTGCACTGTCACAGACAAGCATGTGTCACATTGGAAGGGACTTAAGTACACTGTCATGTATTCCCACTGAAATGCACAGACTTAAGATTTCCGGTCTGACTTCCGACGACGGGGTTGTGGAATTTGTGAGCGCTGCAAATCCGCACCCAATCTACCGGCCTGAGGGTCTCTAGAGGGACCTAAGTTTCCCTGGAGGGGAAACTAAGTGAGGGAGCGCTGCCCGGGGGGGCGTGTTGAGAAGAGACACAAACTTCTCCCCGCCTGGTGCGAGCTCTGCAGCCAACAGCTGGCAAGAAGGCACCAAAATGGTGGCTGCTGAGCTGGACTCACCCCGGGAACAAGATTGAGCTGGAGAGAAAGAAGTAATCCGAACGGAGATCTCTGATTGGGTGAGACAAGATTTATTTTAATGATTTAAACCCGGAAGGTAAAATGGGAAAAAGGAGCCTGAAAATTGATTTAGCAGCAGATAGGAAGAAAGCAGGACTGACTAAATTTAATTGCGGGAATGGGACTCCCTTGGGTTTTTAAATATAAAGGGTGCTGTGTGGACTGTGAGATGTTGGGCACAGTGGCTGAAAAAGGCTACGGTGAGACAATTTTAAAAGACTTAAATGAAATAAAAGAAATGGCATTGGAATTAGGTAAAATGATGTGAGAGATGAAGCAAGTTAAACAACAGGAGGAGTCGGAGCTGGAAAAGACGAGTGCTGCTGGAAACCAGCTAGAGGAGAAAGAGACAAAGGAAAAAATGGTGCTGGAATCTAAAAAATCAAAGATGAATATACGAGAATATTTTCTGAGACAGAGAGATACAGGCGGGAAAGGACAAAAAAGGTCACCAACCGAATGACCGGAAGAAATGCGGAAACCAACTCCAATGGCAGAGAAAAGGAAATGAAAGGACTTACCAGAAGAGAGAAAATTAAATAAAAATATTGGGAAAGAGAAAGAAACACCAAAATAAAAAGGTACCCTGAAAGAGTCTAATCCTGCAAAGAAGAAGAGGCGTGATGAGGGTTAGAAGACTCCGTTTGAAACTGGTAGATAGGGCAACATGTTGTAAAAGGATTCTTTTTAAAATGTTTTTAAAGAAAGGGGGAGGGAGTTCTGGGATCAGTTCTGGGAATAAACCAAAGAGTAGAGAAATATGCTGAATTTTAATGTTTTAATTTTTCCACATTGTAGACCTAAATATTGACAATTTTATAATATAGAAGGAACTGAATACCGATTGAATATTTTTAATTATAGTTAATTGTAGATTAATGTGTTTTTTTATCTGTTTTTTCTATGCTATCTATTTAATGGAATGAAATGTAAGGGGAGGGGGAAACAGAGTAAGTTAAATGATACGAATGAAAATTTTAAAGTAATTGTCGAGAGAATTGTTATATTAATGAGGAAATTGTGACAAGAGGTGTAAGCCAACGGACTTGGTTTGGACAAATAAGCTGTTTTTACTATGGATTTTATTTTGGAAAACAATAAATTTTTTTTGAAAAACAAAAAAAGAAATGCACAAACTTAAGTGAGCTTTACATTGGATTAGTAGAATCACATACATTTTATTTTATCTGAGAGCTATCCCATCATAATCTCAACACAATAATTAAGAGACATCAATTTATATTTCCTGTTTTTTCTGCGGATGTTTTTCACTTCTGACAGTCTGGACGTCTTTGCCTAAGTGTCTCCAGAATGTCTCGGTAGGGATACTTTCCTATTAGACAACTCATCTCCATGTACCATTAAGAAAAATTAAGTTATGAGACAGGAACAGACTCATGTGTCTCCTGTTTCAATGACAGTAATGAAAAGGGTCCATCTGCTTGTTAAAAAGGAGGACCATTTTTCATTGATTCTTGCTAAGGTGCACAATAAGAAATACTTGAACTACATTAAGGTCTTTTTGCTACTGAGTGACAAGTTTATTGCCACATAAACAATTTCTTTGTTTCTTTTTTAAAATTCGGTTCTTGTATTTGAAATTTTCATAAACTACTTTGCTGAATCTGGGAAGCAAATGTAAGTAAATATATTATTGTATAAATGTATATCAAACAAACTCATGTACATAAATAATCTAACCTGCATACCATTAAAGCATTTGCCCTGCAGTTCTATTCACGTGCATTCAGTAGTCGAGCCTACTACATTCACTGCTACTTACCTTCAGGCAAATGATGCCCAACATTGCTGTGAGTTTCTTATTACTCTCCCATGTCCTGCTTCTCCACTAGGGGTCGGAATTTTTCCCCATGTAGTTAAAGATGTTTAATTAGCCGGGAGGTAGCCAGAGCATATTGAGTTAGGGTAGTTTCAGAATTATGAAATTCCAGTTTTGGATGGATGGAGTCTCTGAAGCAGTTGGTGCGAGCTTAAATGGATTCCGGGGGATGGTAGAGGACAGAAAAGCCTGGAGGAACATTGTCCATGGGCTCGTGATAGGTCGGACATGACTTCGCAGCTAACAACAACAAGAACTTTCCACTTATCCTTCAGTTGCATTTTATTAGAGTAATAGATGATATTTTTATCCTAAGCAAACTGAAATAAGGCCAGTTATGTTCATTGGTATTTATTTACAAATAAACCTTTTGGTCATTGCAGTTACTGGCTGTACTCTTTTTAAGGAAGAAAAACAACAACAACACAGCTCAACTTCTAGGTCATTAATACACTGCATGCCCTAATCAGACACACAAAATTCTCCAAAAGTCACTTCACTTGGTATTGTAGTCTCTATTTGTCTGACACTAAATGAAATAAAAATAATTTCAGTAGGTTGTATGTGCAATCTGTGTAATAATTTATGGCAAGTATTTGAGTTTATGACAAATATCCAGTTTGTGCATTATGTTGCTTTTATTATACATCTCCATTTAACCTAATCCCACAGTTTTAGAAGTGCAAACTTTGAGATAATGGATGTAGGAGTGGAAACAACTTGCCATAAATTCCAACATCTCCAAGTAGAGGGTATTACATGCATTGGCAGCCTTGGATCACCACTCCTGCAGTCAAAGTGGAAGACCTTTTATTAGGGCTTGTGCACCATTCTTTTCTTGGTATTTTTTACCTGAGACAAAATTATGTAAAGATGTGAAATGGCATGTCTCAACTTTGGCAATTTTAAGACGTATGTATTTCAACCCTCAGAGTTACCAAGCCAGTATGAGTTGCCAAGTATAAGAAACACTGAAATGAACGGAAGATAAAGAGGCTTTCACTGGAATAGTAAGGTATTCTTCCCTTCATCTCTTGATCCAGAATGCAAATCCTTTTGACTTTGGGTAGTTGTCTCAGAATTGTGCTTTTACTAAGCAAATTCCTTGCTTGGGCACGTGGTTTGCTCAGATGTAATAATAAACATCGTCTTTTAAGAGAACATGAACTAGTGGATCAATGTTGTTTTTCCTTTCTTCGTCATGGATCTTCTAAATCGTTGTCTTCATCATGATTTCCTTCTCTGAAGACAATGCTAAATTTGCTTCTTATTTTTTTTCCAACGGTTGAGTGAGAAACATTCCTCTGACAATATCTTCTCCATTTAATGCCACCAACAGCCTGGGCCTGCTTTCTTAGCTTCTAAAAATGAACAGGCAAATGAGCTTGAAAAGGTGAGTGACAGTCAGCTGCCATAGGGATATTTTTGTGAAACTAGATTTATTATAAATAGTTTTCTATAATACATCCTCCCTGGATTTATTATGGCGTAATTTTGCTATGTGTTTTAATTTGGCCATATTTAAGATACAACAAGTCATTCTCCCTTGTTACTGTATTTCCCTTTTACACTGATATGTGTAGCCTAGAGAATAAGAGTGGGTTCCTACCAGTCTAACAACTGGTTCGCTTGGTGTAGACATTTTGGATGCGTGCGTGTGCGCGAAATGCGTGACACATGTGCATCACCTTCCGCCCAAAACTTATGGCCCAAAAAACAGCTGATTTAATTAGCTACCGGTTTGGCAGAAGTGGTAGCTAAATCACCTGCTTCTCAGGCCTATTTATTTATTTATTATTTATTTATTTGGTTCGATTTATACCCCACCTCATTTCCCGGGTCAGGGGAACTCGAGGCGTCTAACAACAATAAAAACAATAAATACAATATAAAAAAACCTAAACAGCACTCATCAACAATCAATCAACATTTCAGG
>JANHGC010006087.1:0-11100 GCA_027560395.1 Boaedon fuliginosus | reverse complement strand
CCCATCCCTTCCCTGTGGTTCCTCTCCAAAGGTCCATGAAGGACTTTCCAGAATTTTATAATAATGTTCCGTATTTTAACTCTGATTGAACTTTAAATGTTGAATGTTTCGAATGTGTTGATTATGGGTTTTAGACTTTTTATACTGTATAATATTGTATTTTAACTGTTGTTAGCCACCTCGAGTTCCCCGATTGGGGAAGTGAGGCGCTGTATAAATCTAATCTAATCAAATCAAATCAAATCAAATCAAAAAATAAAATCAATAAATAAATTCTTTTCTTTTACGTCTAACGATCTTTAATTCTCCAAGTTGCTGTCCTAGCATCGAATACACATTTTCTCCCATTTCAAAGGTTTTATAAAACTTCATTGGTAAATCCCAAAGTAAGTTCTAGGCCACATTTTTCTTTTCCAATTTCAGTTTGTCATTTATGTTTCCCTTCTGACAGTCACCTCGATCTTATAATCTTTTATTCCTTTATTTTCCAATATTTCTCCATCAGTTGGGATTTATATCTCCTCTTCGTTCTCTCTCGGTCTCTTTTTTGCCATCCTCTTGTTCAACACCTTCCCTCTGGGTCCTAGCGCCTGCCCCTCCCTCCCCTTCCCTTGCAGAGTCTGTCATGCCTGCCACTGAAGCCCTTCCTGTCTCCCCTCCGCCCCCAATCCAGGCCAGCGTGCAGGAATTAGCCCCGGGGTGGGGCAGAACTCCCATACCTTGGGGGGGTGAAGCAGCAGCTGATGGAAGTCCTTCAGGCGTGGCTCGATGCCCTGCAAGATGCCGCTACTGACAGGGTGAAACTTTTCAAGCCCCTGGCAGAAGGAGTCAGAAAGGCCTTCCAAGCTGTGGGTAGAAAAATAAGCCAAGCTCAGAAACCAACCACGTTCTGAGCGTCCTGGAGCCGTGGCTGGTGCCTTACAACAGCCCTGCTTCAATGTCACAGCCACCTCCAAGTTTACGTAGTTCGATTTCTCACCTAGGAGCAGCACGGGGCAGAATAATGACAATGAAAAATGGCAAAGCAGAAATATGGACCGGCTGAGATCTCCGAGTTTTCTCTGCAATGTTTCCGAGGGGCCTGGCCCTCCCCAGGCCTGAGAGGGGAGACCGGCCCCAAAGGGGCCTCAGGCTGGGCGAGGGCTTGGCCTTCCCCACGGCTGGGCCAGCGCCTTAACCGTGACAGGCGGACCGAACGGGTTCCTTTTTCAAACCAGTGAAAGGAGGCAAGCTACACCTGGGACCAGAAGGACCCACTGGCCAGAGGAAAGCGCCAGAAGGGGCTTGGGCCACACGCCCCGTGGCCACACAGCGGATCCCGCTCTGCTGGAAAACCGAGCCAGCGCTGCTCGAGGCAGACACGGTTCAGGAAGTGTCAGAACATCGGACCCCCTGTTGAATTCCTTGCCTAGGCACTGGGGACCGCTGTGCCTAGAATCACGGCACGTCCGTCCTGCTGACCAAGGCAGCAGTTTTTATACCACCCTGGACAAACAGCTGTCCAGTCTATTCCTGAAAACCTCTGGCGACGGAGCAGCCACAAGGCAAGCCCTTCCACCGATTCACCGTTCTGTCAGGAAATCCCTCCTCCTTTCCAGACTGGCCCACAGCCTTGGCTTCCACCACAGGCCTTCCCTCTACACTGAACTCAGCATAACTCAACGCTGTGCTCACACGTCACGCAAGCAAGGAACCACCCCGGGGCTCCCTAGGGTGGCACGCCCGACAGAGGACGCGGTCCCCCGCTAAGCCAGTCGGGCCTGAGGGAGCACCCGGGGGGGGGGGGAGGCTTGCAGAACCCTTCCACTTACCCAGCTCTCCTCGGCTCCAGCAGCGTCAGCAAAACTTGTGTGCCGTTCACAATGCAGGTCTCTGTCAATCCCTCGTCAAACACGTTCTTCAAAAGCTGCTCCACGCACTCCTGCCTGAGACACCCAGCGCAAGTCAGCACCACAGGAGAAATTGGGGTCGGCCACTCTGCAGCTAAACGGCCCCGGGGACGTCTCATGGCCACGGTGACTCAGGACGGCCGCGGTGGCACTCCCAATTGGAAACCCCAGGAGACCGCAGCATCCCGCGGCCACACGATCGCAACCTCCGGCCAGCTTCCCCGTGGACCGCACTTCTTGGAATTTTTTTAAAATTGAATTTGTGCCCCACCTTTCTTCCCTCGAGGGGGAAGCATATACAATTCACAAAAATTCAAACAGTTTAAATATATAATCTAAAAACTTAAAACAATCTTCTCAGCCACACAATACACTACATCCATACAGGGAAAGGGCTGCAAATTTGATCGCACGGCCAGGGGATGCTGCGACGCCCCCCGCGCGAGGAACAGGCCTGCGCATACGTGTCCTGGGCGGCTCCCGACTGAGGAGCTCAGCCGGGGTCAGAATTTCCCCTGCGAAGGGACGCGACCGTAAAGCGTCGCCATAAAGCCTCACATCCCCACGTCACTTAGCGGCTGCAACCCCGGCATTCTGGCTGCCCTCGCTGGCCAAGGACTGCGGTCATTAAGCAAAGGGGGTCCCAGTAAGGAGCACGGAGGGGGCTGCAAGGGGTGGCAGGAAGATGCCTGGGGCTGTGGGCTGCACGCAAACTGGGGGTGCTACACGGCTATGCAAACCGCAGCTGCCCCCAGGAATCCTCAGCCGCCTCAGCTCCGCCTCCCCCCGATCTCTGTGGGCTCCCGTTGGCATCACTGCTGGGGCTCAAGTAGAGACTCGGGACCGCCAGCCGCCTCAGACGGCCCCCAGGGCACCCGGGGCCCCTGCTTCTTCCCGTACTCGCAGGGTTCCAGGGGAAGGAGGCCGCCTGCCGCTCTCCAAAGAGCCCGCTTGTTCTCCGGGGAAGACCGGAAGGCTTCTGAAGGATCGGGGCGACGGGGCGGCAGGGTCAAAGAAGTGAGACCCGGGGAAGGGGTGGGCTGCGCAGCCTGGAGAACAGCATGAGGCAGCAGTGGGGCACAGCAGAGGCTGCGCAGTGTGGGAAGCGAGGGCTGGCGTGGCCGGCCAACGACACGGGGCTCGAGGCGTCCAGTCTCCGTGGCAGTGGCCGCGGGGGATGAAGCGGAGGCCCCAGCCCTGCTAGCAGTGGATGCCGCCGTATAGGGCAGCCCTAGGGGCTCCGATCAGAGGCAGACAGAGAGCTGGGGGAGCTGCAGCATCCCTCGGGTGGGTCGCTCGTGAGAGCACCCAATCTGTGACATGGCTGCGGGGGGGAGGGGGGCCTGCACAGGCTGCAACCTCCGGCACTGGTGGTAAGGCTCCCGGTTCCTCCTCCCACCCACCCAACCGCTGCCGCCGCCTTGGTAACTTACGACTCCAGGGATGCCAGGAGAGGGTCCAGGTCGGCCACCTCCTGGAGCTGGTTGCTCTGATCTCTGCTCAGCCTGATGATATCACACAAGGTTTGAGAAGCATTGGACTGTCTCTGCAAACCGGGCAACGAGTCATTCCTGGCAAGAGGGTCCTTCCAAGGCCTGAGCAATTCCCTCCGACCCCTTGGAAATGGGGGGCAGGAGGTGGGAGAGCAGCAGGTCCCCTCCACAGTTGCTCCCAAACCCCCAGGCTCAGCCTAAATCCTCACCACACTGAACAAGAAGATGCTCCTTGAGATTTCTGAACTGGCCCTACGTCCCTCGGTTAATGTTACTACTTAATTCTGATGGATTTAACAATGAGTTGTAGCCTCTGGTGCATCCATTCTCTCTATCGTAAAGTATCAACCAGTTGGTATTCCACTATTTCCTTACGCCTGTCTTTTAAAGGGGTAAATATTGCATTTCTGTATTCTGTATTCATTCATTGGTATCTCTTTATCAGAGGTACTTAAGCTCAGCAACAGACGTCCACGAGGGAGGGGGGGGTGGATCCAGCTGACGTGGGCTTGTTCAGCAAACCAGTGTAAGACCAGGATTGCTCTAGTCCGACAAGGGAAGCCAGCAGCGGCAGCCGAGAAGCCGTCCCACATGGAAGAAGACGGGCAGGGCCCTGAGGGTGATGCTCCCTCTCAAGGCCTTTGGGGGGGGGGGGAAGAAGGCAGACGTCCAGCCAGGACAGGGGCTGGAGTCCTGGCAGCCTTTCAGACACCACCGGAGGGGGCCCGGAGGCTCCACCGAGCAGGGCTCCCCTCTCCAAAATGCCCCCCAGGCTCAGGGTGGGCTCCCACGGGGCTCTCCCAGGAACAGCCTGCTGGCCTCCCACCTCTCCTCTGGGCCACTCTCCTTCCTTGACCGCTGGTCAAGGGACACTCACATCTTCATCCTGGTGAGGGCAGATCAGCTCCACCAGCCTCTGAACAAGCTTTGCGTCATTCAGCCACTGCAGCACAAAATAAGGGGAGGGGGAGAAACAACAACAAATAAGCCCCACTGAACCTTGGGTGTTTCTCCCACCACCATGGCTAGACAGCCCCCTCCTCTTACTCAAATCTTGCAGGCTTTATTCCCAGAAGCTCCAAAGAAGTCACAGCTTGGAAGAGGCCGAGGCCCACAGCAGCCAAAGGACTTCACGCCCCCCACCCCACCTCCCCAGGCCCAGCCATCTCCAGCCGAGTCTGCTGGGAGAAAAGGGGCTCCCAGGACAGGCACCTCTGCAAGAAAGCCAACACACACACACCCCCGCCATTCCCAGCAACCAGGCTGAAGGCGGCCAGCAAAGGGGGTTATCCCACGCAGAGAAAGCCCCTGCTGTGCGTGGAGCCTTCCCCTCCAGCCACCTCGGCTCCGTCCAAGGGAAGGGGGCCCTGGCCCTACTGAACACCAGAGGGGGAGATCCCCCGGCACCCACCCCACCCAGGCCTGCCAGGGCACGGGTCCAGAGCCTGGCCCCTTGAAATTCGGCAAGCTTCCAACGCAGGCCCCCGGCCCCCTGAAGCGAGCCCTGACCTGCAGCACTTCCTGGCGAAGGGGAGCCGGCTCCACACAGCTGACCAGTCGCAACAGGAGGTCCATCATGGCAGACGTCTCAAGATGCTTTAGCACCAGATCGACAAACTCAGCTTTCTTCCTCAGGAAGGAAATCACCTGGGGGAAACCACCACAAGGGCGAGGCCTCGTGACCGCTCTTCCTTTCAAGCAGGGGCACCTTACAGCTAACATTGGCAGAGGACGCACGGCCCCCTCACCCCCACCCCCGGGGGCAGGGGTCAATGGCTGGAACCCCCACCAGCCGGAATCAACCCACGGGCCCACACCGTGCCACCCACCGGGTCCTCTGGGAGGATCCAGGGAGGACGGAAAGCTACCGAAAGGTCAAGCTGCACAAGGGTGGAAGCACCATTTCCCCCCCGCCCTTGCCAGAGATCATCCAAACGGCCCAGATAATCTCTTTCCTTCAAGGCCTCCTGAGGTTGCAGTGCCATCCCTTTCTCATCCACCTGCCCCAGGAAGGGGAGGTTAGGTATCAGGCTGGAACGGTCCAGCAATGGCTTCTTGAAGAGGGGGCAGCTTGGAGGGGCTGGGAGCCGAGCTCACAGGCCGAAGGACCCCGCCTCCCCTTCAGCTCCCGGGGATGGGATGGGAAACGCCGACCAGCAGCCGCTTCCCTCCCACCCCGCCCCAGAACTCCTCTGGATCTGGCCCAGTTCGGCCGTGCGGTTGTTCTTTTTCGAATCGGCTATATCCAGGGCAACGGGCCGACCCGGCCTTTTAGGGAAACCGTCAGTAGCGTAGAAGGAAGCAGGCTCCTTTGGGCATCTCTGCCCCAGGCGTAAGACCCCAGCCTTGGGCACCCTGCGCCGCCTCTCGGTCCAGCCCAGCCCGCAGGGGGCAGTGAGGCACAAGCGGATGATGCTCTGGCCACAAAGTGCAGCATGGAGGGACGCAGTGAGGGCAAGGGCCGCGTCAAAGAATTGCCCGGGGGGGAAGCAGCCTTCTTACTTGGTGAGGAAGGGAAAGTGAATCTGGCGTCCATTTTTCCTTCTGCCACCGAGGAAAAGGCTCTCTCTCCTTAACCCCCTCTGAACAATTTCAAGCCCATAAAGGGAGCAGGGGAACCGGATGCAGAGGAGAGAATCCCTCACCTGCTCAGCTTTCCTAGCGATGAGGCTGCCAATGGTCTTGCTGAAGAAACTGGCCAGCAAGGGGTTCAACGGAGGCTCCTGGTCCAAGAAGCTGTAGAGGACGTCCCACAGGGCCTCGTCTCCCCCCAGCCGGTCGCTGATCTGGGGCACATCCGAGGTCAGCAGCTCGCAGGCCGTGTTCGGGTACCTGCAGGCGCAGAAGCAAAGGCCAGGCTGAGGACAAGCAGGGGCCTCGCCTGGTCTCCCTAGGAGCGGCGAGGGGAGACTGGTGAGGCCCACCACCCACGGTTTGAAGGCCACGTGGAACACGGCAAGAACACGCACGGGCAACGCAAAGGAGCCGGCACTGGGTTCTGGTGATGGGGACCTCTACTTGAGGTCGTTTCTGCCAGAGGGGGTGATGCCAGGTGTTAGAGCCAAGGGCGTACTTGTTTTGTCCACATGCAAAATCTGTATTAATTTACCCAATAGAATATGTTAGGGCTTGATAAGCCTCTAAACCAGTTGGGCCAGGCAAAGTAAGGCAAAGAAGGTTGATTACTATGATACTGATATTATCCTGTATTGCTTTAAGGCTGTATAGTTTAGAAAATATGAATAAGCTAGTTGCTTGGTTTGGTGTGGTGTGGTTTGGTGTGGTTTTGTTAGGAGTGCTATACTGTTTTGCCATTCTCTCGGACTGATCGCTGTTTGATGACCTTGGATTGCTGCTGTCAAGACTGTGTTTGTGAATTCTCCCTCGACTGTTGATTATCTCAATGTGTTGTATTTGATCTCGGACTGTTATACCGGACTTGCTTTTGCCTTTGTGAAAGTTTATCATTGAAACAATGCAGTTTTACTGTGTGTTTACAACTTGCTGTTTAAAGACTGCTTCCTGGGCTTATCTCTGAAAACTGGGTACTCACGCTGCTGTGTTTTTCTCTCTTTGCAACACAAGGAGAGCTACACTCTAACAGAATACAAGGTGGAAAATGTGCCTGATGTTTATCATATCCCATTATCCATCAATATTTTGAAACCATCCTATTTCTGCCCAGTGAGGTATGTTGAAAAGTCAAAGGTTTCTGTTGCGTCCCGCTAGCGGCCAGCAGAGCTGGCAGCAGATTCAGACAGTGAGGAGGTTGGGGAGGAACCTGGGCCAGTCCTGGAGTCTGGGGAAGGCTCTGACGTGGGCTCTGCATCGGAGGCAGAGATGGGGCCAGGACCATCCGACAGTTACCAGGAGTCGGACATCAGTGAGGCAGAAGAACAGCTGGAACCTGTTCCCAGCGTGCGCATGCGCAGAGCTGCCAGGAGAAGGGAACAGCTCAGGAACAAGGGTCGACTTGGGAGTAAAGCCACAAATGGATGGTGGATGGCCCCTCCCAGAGGGAATAAAGAGCAGCAAAAGGGGTGTGGTGCTTTCAGGAGACAATTAGTTCCATTCCTAAGAGTGAGAATCTATTCCTGACTACGTGCCAAGCCTTGGCTGCTGCAAAATGGTGTTTCGATAACAGCCTGGCAGCTTTCCAAGCCTGATAAAGGTCCGTAGTTGTGAACTCTCTTAAAAGACTGTTGGCCAGGACTTTGCTGTTGAGGAATTCACTTAACTAAAATAAAAGGGGTATTATCGGGACGAGGAGTCGGCTTCGTGCTTTTGGGAAGCTTAGGTCAGAACAGTTTCAATGGGGCGTTACTTACCTTTTCCTTGGGACTGCGCATCCTTTCTTACCGTTAAGAGGCACCTTCCGAGCTCTTCAACACAATGAGGGGCAGCCTGACCGCGGGACCCCTGCTGGGTTCCTCTGGGGAAGGGACCAGCCACGCGCCTGGGACCCACCCGGCGTATGACCTCAGGGCTGGCTGGAAGGAGAGTACCTACTTGAATCGAACCTTCTCATCCACGTCCAGGGGAGGCTCGCGGCTGATCAGATGCACCAGCTCCTCCATGCAAGGCTGCTGGCAGAGGAAGTCCACCAGCTTCCGGTTCTGGGCTTTGCACTCCTGCAGGACGTCATCTTCGTCCATCAACTCGCGCAGAGTCACGTCCTCCTTTTCCAGCAGTTTGTCAACATGGGACGTCGTGTTCAGATCGAACTTCCAAAACATGTTGGGGCTGAGGCTGCACTCACACCTACCTGGCGGGGGAAGAGGACACAGCTTTACCCCTGCCCTGCCGACACCAACGCGTCCCCTGCGCCCTGTTTCTCACCCGGCAAATTGGATGGAATGAGACGGGATTTATCCATGGGAAAACTCAATCTCTGGCTAATTGGACAGGAACCCAGAGCATTCCTGTCTCTGATTACTGAGAGGAAACCAGCTGGGGGTCCTCAACCTATGACCACAATTGACCCAAAATTTCTGTTGTTAAGTGAAACATTTGTCAAGTGTGTTTTGCCCCATTTTATGGCATTTCTTGCCCCAGTTGTTAAGTGAATCACTCCAGTTGATAAGTTGTAATCTGGTCGGTAAATGTATCTGGTTTCCCCATCGACTTTCACCTCAGAAGTTCCCAAAAGGGGATCACGTGACCCGGGAACACGGCAACGGTCGTAAGTATGAACTGGTTGCCAAGCATCTGAACTCTGACCACACGAGCGTGGGGGTGCTACGAAGGCCAGGAGCCCCCTTTTCAGTGCCTTTGTAACTTTGAACGGTCACTAAATGAACGGTTGGAAGCCGAGGACTACCTGCACAGGAGACCCTAGTAAATCAGTGCTGCCGAGAGGGTCCCCGGCCAGGAAGGGGAGCCCGATTTCTCAGCTCCCTGGCACGGGCAAAGTCCCAGCTGCCCTTCGTGCCCGAGCCCCGAGGGTGTCGGCGGTAGTGGTGCTGGGCACACGAAAGGCTGGCCCTGCCTATCGCCTGGGGGTGGGGGGTGGAGGTGGGGAGGGCTCGCTCCCCAGGCAGAGGGCGGAGCTCCCTTTAGAATTGGATTCAAGTTTGTCACCTGAAATGAACGTGGGGAATCGAGGCTGGAGCACCTGCCAAGTTCTGCTCTGCAGATCCAAGGGGGCTGAACAGCCAGTCGAGAGACTCTCCTTGTTCTTCTATCGAGAGGTTATTATTTGGACGCAGAATAATTTAAGATGGACTTTTCCTACCATTCAACACATTTTGGAGAGATTTGGAATAAAAAAGCACTGAAAGATATTCTAGGACAGTGCTCACTTCCAAATCTACTAAAATTTTTGCAATTTGATAACCATGGCACAAAAAAGATGTTGTACAACTAGAAGAAAAGCACAAATTACAACCAAACTGACCAAGGAAAGGTTCCTCTTGGAGGAGGCCTGTAACCCTTTGCACAGCTTCCATCACAAGATGCCAACGGTCAGGGTAAGGAAGAGACTTTCTTCTCTCCTCTCTTCTCTCTCTCTTCTCAAATAAACAGCCTCTCATCATGAGGACTTTTCCAGGAAAGATTTTCCGGCAAAAGATTCCAAAGGGCGCCTGCCTTCATGAACCAGTTGACTTTTTTCTTGTTTTTAACATGTTAGAAGAAGCTTTTTTTGTTATTTTTTACTTTTGTTGCAAGCTGCAAACTAGGTTTGCCACTTTGAAGTTATTTGTAAAAATAATAGAGCACCATTCTGTACGAGTTGGTGTACAGCCATGCTGGTCACATGACCACAGAAGTGTCTTCTGACAACATGACTCCCTTAGCCAAGAAACGGAGATGAACAGCACCCTCCAGAATGAGACACCACTGGACTGGGGAAACCTTTGTCTGAATTAGTTAATAGTCTGCTTTTGAGAGAAAAGCAAGAATAATCATCAGGGGATTAGGAACCCAACCCTACAAAACTAACCTTGCCAAGGCTAACATGGGATATCCGGAAGGACATCAAACACATCGAGCCCTATTTTCTGCTCTTCTAAAGTGCAGGACGATGGATTTGAGTCACAAGGACATGGTTTTCCAATCAAATATTTGACAAAAATGTTAGAAGCAGGAATTCCTCAGAAGTAGCACAGCCCCTTCCACCGGAGGGGTAAAGCCGAGGCTGGGCAGCCATCTTTCAGAATGCTTCTATTTCAATTTCCAGTGAGTTGACCTAATGGGAATGAAGAGGGTCTGCAGAACATCTGCGCATTTTTCCTTTACCAAGAGAGCGGCTACCTCCCCAGCGCATCAAGGGAGCCATCTGGACATCCCCCCTTCCTGAGCCTAGACTCTGAAACAGCCTTGCTGTTGCTGCTCCCCCCCCAGCCCCCGCCAGTTCTAGTCGCTTCGCAGCATTAGGCATACTCATGATGCGCTGTTGAATACTGGAGAGATGATGTACCCAAATACGCAGAAAGTGAAATACAATGGGGAATGGGTTGTAAATAAAGTTCACGACTAACGTTCAGAGATAAATGCAGGCAACTAGGATTAACAAAACCACGTCTTAATTTGGCATGAGAACCCAGCTGTAAAATAATATACTCTCTTGCCTGGTGGCTTAACAACAGACTCCCTACTGGCAAAGAATGTATGAATCACCAGCAAAAGCAGCATCACATTTTGGTCACGGCACCTATTAATCCTTTCACGCTTGGGTAGCATCCAGCCTGCCAATATCTCTACGTCTCCACTGCCAGCTCCCAGCCAATTAGCTATTAGCCATGGCTTCCCAATTTAGAAGAGGGGGGGAAAGGCAGTTAACATTTAAAGTATCTGTTGTTTCCAGGGCTCATCCCTTTAAAATTACTAGTTGACCTATGGTCCCTTCCAACTCTGTTAATCTGTAATCTGATATCCAGCCAGAGCTCATTCTGAATTTTGATGTCTTCCAAATCATTCATACGTACGCTGGCAAAATCTGATTTGCAATTTCATTCATTCGTTCGTTCATTCATCCATTCTTGTTGCTCTCTGAGCTTGCTTGTTTTCTTGCAGACGTTTCATTACCTAAACTAGGTAAAACCATCAGTGCTAGTCACTAGTACTTATGGGGCCATGGTGGCTCATGTGGTAAGATGCTGGGCCTGCATACCATAGAGGGTGGCAACTCGGCGGTTCGATTCCTGTAAGCGAATAATCCGTGGAGGGACAAGAAAGGAGCCTCCCCGATTGCATTCAGGGAACACCGCCCCCCCCCC
>JANHGC010006086.1:52387-65899 GCA_027560395.1 Boaedon fuliginosus | reverse complement strand
CCCCCCCCCCCCCCCCCCCCCCCCCCCCCCCCCCCCCCCCCCCCCCCCCCCCCCCCCCCCCCCGCGTGCACTTTAGGCACGCAACGACAAAAAGGTTAGCCATCACGGATCTCCTTCCCCTGAATCATCTGTATCTATTTGTGCCTCAGCTTGGCCATATTTCCTCTGAATGAGGAGACTTTGAGAGGGCAAAGCAAATTTTCTTCCAGTTGTCATTCCCCCCTCTCCCCCACCCCCCCAATATACTGCAAGTTTCAAGGCAGAATACATTCCTGCCTTTTTGTTAGCTACATATAATTGGCATAAGAATTGTTTAAAAGATAAATCCTTAGTATCCTTGAGGTCTAACTCAAAAAGTCTTCTCTGGAAGCACTTGGAAGATCACATGTTACTTTCTTAGGGCATTAAAAGAGCAGTCACTCTCAATGGCACTGAGAATTTGGCTCAAGCTCTCATCAATCAGTTACTTACTTCCAGAAGCTGTGGGTGCTCCTCTCCTTAAAAACCTGTAGAGGTTTTTAAGAGAAGACTGGGCAGCCATTTGTCCAGAATGGCATAGGCCCCCTGCTTGAGCATTCTGTCTCTTAATACCAAAAGTTGGAGGGTAAGTAGAAGGAGGCGGTGATTTATGGGTTTCTTTAGCCTGGATCCATGTTTCTGACATCGATTGGCAACAAGTTTACTGGACTGTTTGGCCCAGCAAGATTCTTCCTATATTATGGAGCATGCATTGCTAAGTGCTGGCCTAGAATCCGGGAGATGGTGAGTTCTAGTCCTGCCGCAGGCATGAGAGCTGGCTGGATTACTTTGGGCCAGTCACTCTCTTTCAGCTCATCCCACCTTACACGGTTCTTGTGGGGAAAATAGGAGAACGGAGGAATATTTATGTCCATTGCCTTGAGTTACTCATAAAGTAAATTAAAGTCGAGGTAAAAATGTAATAAATTTAAGTGGCTTTCTTCAGCAACCAATTGTTAAACAAAGCACCTGACACCGTGTTGATCCGTACTGATCATAAAGACCTGGCAGAGATTTATCTCAGAGGACTTTAATTGATATGTACGGTAGCTGCTCATCATGGTGTGCGATGTGGGTGGCATTGTCTCCAAGTCCCTCCCTCCCATTGATCATGCTTCCCTTTCTGTTTACAGGAGTGTTTGGAGGTCGTGGTCGGGGAGGAATCCCAGGGAGTGGCCGAGGACAGCAAGAAAAGAAGCCAGGGAGACAAGCAGCAAAGCAGTGAGATGCTGAACTGTGGCCAGGGAGTGCTCTGCGCCCAGATGCTATGTCATTGGGACATACTGGTTTGCTGTCTCCCCTTAACAAAACAAAGTTATACTTTTTTAAAAATGTGAATAACTGGGATATTAGGCATCTTACGAGGGTTTACAGGTGTTTTACCGCTCAAACATGAAGTTTAGCTTCTGTTTGAGTGGGCACCAATGGAAGAGTGCTCAAGTGACTCCCCTCTTCTTGGAATTACTATGGTAAAATGACTAGCTTAGCCAAGTTCACGTTTTTGAAATTGGAGAGATAATGTGCAGTTTTTGTGTGAGCCGTTTCATTCTAATTGATAAACCAAGAAATGCGTTTAAGCAAGCAAAAAAAAAAAATGATTGTGTTGTGCAGACGATTTGCAATCCTGGGTTCTTGGTAGCCAAAGTTCCCAGAATTTAGCAGTTGGGGAGTGAATGTTGGTTTTTTCCCCTCCTAGCTGGGGAGAAGAATTAAAGCAATGAAACAGCTTACCTCACGATCTTTTTATTGTCTAGCAAGTTCCTTTTTTTTTAAAGAATTGGACTACTTTGAAGAGGGAATTGCCTAACAACTTCACCTTTCAAAAGTTTACTTTTTCACCCAGTTTGAGAAATAATACCTTCAGTGACTTACAGAGACTATTTTCAGTGTTGAATTTCTGTTTTAAACAACTGAAATGGGGCCTCCCTTGCCCACAAGGAGCAGCTTTTCCGTAGCCCAAAAAGAGAACATCCATAACCCATGGCGAGCCTTAAACTAAGGCAAGATGTAGAAAAAAAACTGTACTTCAAAGGTCTGGGTCCAGATGCTGGGCGCCATCCATCCTGACTAACTTTGCTAGTAATCCACACACAGGAAGCGAAATTTCACAAGTTCCACACACACACACACACACAATACGCTTCAAAGTGTCCTAAATGGAATTAGGTGCCTCAGCTGAAGAGAGGGTAAAGATTGGATTTCAGATGAGAGCTTCAAAAATACCGTTTTTAGAAGTAGCACTTAACGCAACAGGTTAGTCAATGCTGATAAAAAAAAAAAAGCAGCTGCAATATTTTGGGTAAAAACATTTTTACACGTTTTTTGGTCTGCTGTCTGTTACAGGTGGAATAAAGTTTTATCTGTTACTGTGTGTGTATGTTTTAGAAAAGGGGATGGGCATGTTAATGAGGGGGCCTATAAAAAGCTTCTCCAGGTATAGTAATCACACTCAAGAATAGGCAAACTCCCTTTTTTTTTCCCCGACCTGTGCCGGATTTCTTCCCTTGCACGTAGCATCTTTTCCCTCTTGAACAGATCTTCTTTTGCTTTCTATCTTTGAAAACTCCAAGTCAGTGTTGTCTTGTTTCTGAGGCTCCTTTTTCTTCAGTGGGAAAATGGGACTGTGGCACCTTTTCTTTCAGATGGGAAGGACAGCACTCATGTCACATGGGAGCTTATTTGCTATGAAAGTTATTACAGGTAATCCTCAACTTACGGGCCAATCACTTGGCGATCATTTGAAGTTACAAAAGACCCTACCCCCACCCCAGATGACCCAGATTTGAAGTTCCAATGGCTGCTTCCCACCCCACCAATCCCTTGATGGCATTTTGAACATGGGTTGGACACATGTGTGTCTCTACTTACAACTGTCATGACATACAATGGAAATTCCGTCCCATTATGGTTATAAGTTGGACCCATACTTACCTGCATATGATTTTTGGTTGGGGGGGGCGGGGGGTTGGCAGGTCAAATGCAAATAGTGATTCCAGAAAACTTCATTCTTTCTACTCCTTCTTCCATATCCGTCATTGGACGTTGGCGATCCTATTTTTATCAACAGCGGCACAAAAAGGTGCTGCAGAGTTTTGTCCAAACCAGTCCCTTAGATTTTGAAGCCATGATGGTCTTCTGCCTGGACCTTGTTTGCCTTCAATCTTTCCCTCAAGGATTAAGTGAAGTAGGCTGTATTTTTCCGGGTGTCGCATCACATGTCCGAAATATTCTAACTCATTTTTTTTATGGCTTTGATGATTTCCCTTGGCTTTCCCAGGCGGCTCTATCACCTCCTCATTTCTGATTTTGTCAACCCAGCTTATACGTAACACCACATTTCAAATGCTACCGGTGCCACCTCCTCCTGTTCTCTGAACCTGGAATGCATTGTTTCTGCCTGGGAGGCAATGGGGTTGCAGGCACAATACGGTCTCTCTCCTGTAAGCAAACCGCACCATGTGGAATGACCCTCAAGGAAAACCAGCTCTCTGTTGCTCTTTCCATGACTCTGGTGAACAGACAGTTGGCCTTTGTTTCGGGGGGGGCGGGGGGGGGCAGGTGCCTCCCCCAAGAGCACTTTCTTCAGACTTGCTTTTGCAGGCCCGGTGCTGGCTCAGCTGTGCGGTGACTCACTCACTCCTCCCCAGGTCTGCGTCTAGAATAGCTGCACAAGAGGAGGAGCTGTACAAATACTTTGAAGCCTGCGTTAAGTAACTAAAAATAAGCATGTCTCAATCCTTCCCTCCCTCTTATTTTTATTAATGTTGTTCTTCCTTTCCTGATGCATTGTGGTTAGCCGCCACAGCCTAAAAAGCCTTCAGGCTGTGCTCCAGGGAAACTGCAGTTTGGAAATACACGTAGAAAGCTCGCCCTGAATCCTGCGAGTACAGCAGGGGAGAGGGTCCTGCCCTTGTTCTTGGCACCTGCTCCGCCTCGGCCGCTGAGCCTGTCTTGAAGAGATGCCCACCAAAGCAGCAGGTGGATGCTGCCGTACACGAAGAGGCCACCTGCTTAAATCAAGGAGCAGATGTTTTCCAGGCCTTCTCCACCTGGGAGGAAGCCTCGCTTGGCCACTTCAAGCAGCTTTTCTTTGGCTTCGGTCAGGCCAGATGCATCAAGTTTGTAAAAAAAAAGTCTTTTCCTTTGTTGGAACTCCAGCAACTGAAATGCGAATACTTTTAGCTATGGAGAAATGAGATTCTCAAGTCTCATCCAGGTCAGGGTTGTCCCAAAGGTGCTTTTTCCCCCCCAAGAGGCAACTGGACTTTCTGGTTTTTTCTTTGAAGGCGTTTCGCTTCTCATCCAAGAAGAGCTGAAGAAGCTTCTTGGATGAGAAGGGAAATGTCTTCAAAGAAAAAAACAAAGTCCAGTTGCTTCTTGGGAAAAAAAAGCACCTTTGAATTAGCTATGGAGACTTTAAGAGGCTGTGTAGTAGAGCTGGATTATTTTCCTATGTTCCCAAATCTTGTTGACAGCCGTGAGTACAGGTAGCCCTCGGCTTATAACAGTGCATTCAGTGACTCTTCATAGTTACAACAGCACTGAAAAATGTGATGACCATTTTTTACACAACCCATTGCAGCCGTGGTCACATGATCAAAATTCAGATGCTTGGCGACTGGTTCATATTTATGACCGTTGCAGTGTCCTGGGGGTCATGTGATCACCTTTTGCAACCTTCAGACAAGAAAAGTCAATGGGGAAGCCAGATTCACTTAACAACCCTGTCAATAATTTAATAACTGAAGGGATTCACTTAACAACTGTGTCAAGAAAGGTCATAAAATGGGGCAAAACTCACTTAACAAATGTTTCACTTAGCAACAGAAATTTTGGGCTCAATTGTGGTCGTAAGTCGAGGACTACCTGTAGAAAACCAAAATCTATTTCCTTCAATGTACTAGTATTCAGTAGATTAATCCCCTTTTTTCTCCTGCGCTCCTTGGAGGCCAGTACAGCACAAATTAAGAATACTGGAAGGAACACAAGCAAAAGGTTTTGTCCTAAAAAAGTGAACCAGCTGTAAAATGGTCTCTGGTAGAGAGATGTTGAAAATAATCAAATTAAAGCATAAATTGAGCTGTCCTTGTTTGGTCAGTAAGTTTTTAAGTTTAACTGAAGCATCCAGGTGGGTTGAACAATGGAAGACGAGCCGTCTGGAGGGGTGTGAAGCCAACCCTCTTCCTAGCCTCTAAATTGTGATGGGGAGAACGGAGCTCCAACAACTTGTGTAAAGATTGATGCATTTACACCAGGAAAAGGTTGGAGAGCTAGTCAAGACTACATTTCTAGTATATGTGCTGCCAAAGGGAGCACATCAAGACTACATTTCTATCTTGCCAATCCAAAAACTGGATTTAACTGTCACAGAAGGATTTATTGACACAACCCTCAGACCAGATACCATGGTTCCCCCAAAATAAGACCCAAGCAGAAAATAAGCCCTAGCATGATTTTTCAGGGTGCTCGTAATATAAGTCTTACCCCCCCAAAATAAGCCCCAGTTGAGATTGTCAGCCAGACAGACTCCATTTAGTACTGTAGTACCGTATTTCCCTGAAAATAAGACCTAACTGGAAAATAAGCCCTAATGTGTATTTTTTGTTTGTTTGTTTGTTTGTTTTGGAGCAAAAATTAATATAAGTCCCGGTCTTATTTTCAGGGAAACCCAGGTAGCTGGGTGACCTTAGGGACCCCTCCTAAGAGCAATATTTCTTGAGCAGCCTTCCCATGTAAGTCCATCCATGTTGTGCTCTTAATCCTGAATGTGTGTATCTTAAATCAAAGGGATGACTAAGAGCACACCCAGCTTTTTTATATCCAGTTCTAAGTATAGTGTGGTAGTTGGCTAAATGTCAACCAAGTACAGGGCTCCAATAACCTTTAGGGCTGGTACTGAACTGGAGGGATGATGAAGTTTGAAAGGCATATGACATGGCATCCTTTGGCTTCGAGACAAAAAGGTTCATAGGTTTGCCTTTGGAGTTTCACACAGGAGCGGTGTCTTTAAAAATGGACATTTCGTTGACCAGCGTATTACTGAAACAGTGAATGAAATACAGTAGAGTTAAGATGTTACAGAAAATTTTGAAGGATGTGAAAAATCTTTTAAAAGAGAAATGTGGAAACATACATTTCCAAACTGTTACTTTCCTTTGCAACTTCCCCACCCCCAAATTTAAAAGCAGCATTTTTAAATCTCCCTTTTTAATTCCAAAGGGCAGTAGGTATGGCCCTGATATATGCTATCAGGTGCTGTTTAAAGGTCTTTGGGAGAAGTAGTGCAGATATTTAATCTATTACCTAAGTTTCTAGCTCTCATGTTTTCTGTCTCAGAATTTCTAAGAATCGGTTATCTAGTTCATTTGCTCTTGGTTTTAAACCTACTATTAATCAGTTTTGAATCAGACTTTAAAATGTTGCATATTTTATTTTTAATTTAATTAATTATCACATTCATGAGCAGCAATCGAACATCCATATCTACAGTAAGAAAGCAGAAAATTGGGCCTCTCAGGTCCCAATAGGAAACTTTTTAAGAACATGACATTGACTGTGGATTGGAAATACCTGCTACCTTTTGGTAACTTTTTGCAAATACATTTTAAAAATAAAAATATTCGTCATGGGCTTAATTACCCAGATTTATTTTGCGTGTGTTAAATGTTCCAAATTACAAACCGCTGTACAGGTAGTCCTTGACTTACAACCACAATTGGGACCAGGATTTCCGTTGCTAAACAGGGACATTGTTAAATGAGTTGTGCCTGATTTTATGAATTGAATACTTTATTTGGCCAAGTGTGAACAGACACACAAGAAATTTGTCTCTGGTGCAGAAGCTGCAAAGCAACAGCATAATAATAGTACCAATAGGAAAGGAATGACCTTTTTAATGATTTTTTTTGCCATGTTTGTTAAATGAATCACTGAAGTTATTAAGCGAATCCAACTTCCCCAATTAACATGGCTTGTTAGAAGCCAGCTGGGAAGGTCACAACAACAATCAAATGACCCAGGAAGCTGCAGTCCTTGTAAATACATGTTATTGCCAAGTGCCCAAATTTTTTTCATGTGACTGTGAAGATGTGGCAATGGTCGTAAGTACAAGGACTGGTTGTAAGTTATTTTTTTGACTGCCACCTGACTGCTGTTCACTAAGCGAATGGTTATAAATTGAGGACCACCTGTATTGTATCATGATAATATTATGTTAGAACTTCGTATCGTTGCATATAAAGCCCTCTACAAAATTCTGGATCCCCAAACCTTCACAGCTCAGTGCAATAACTTGATCCCAAGATGTCCCTATGGCTTCAACAGAACCTGGTTGCCTTAGACACCATCACCAATTAGTGCCAAAATTTTGAGAGGTGGGGGAAGGGTTGAGCTGGAAACCAGGTGCCTGTGCAATTAAAACTAGAATTCTGATTGAAGCAGGGCCGCCTTTCCCTCCCTTCCAGTGCAACTGCTTTCATCCCTGATAGCAATCCAGGAGAGAGGCCTGCAACAGATTAAAGGCCCTGAACAGAGGTGGTATTCAGCCGCTTCTGACCGGTTCTGGCATACCGGTAGGGAAAATTTTGACCGGTTTGGAGAACTGACAAATACCACTTCTGGCTGGCCCCGCCCACCTGCTCCCACTCTTATCTCTATATTCTGTTGTTTATTAGCTCAGCTGATTCTTGAGGAGCGTCTCAGCTGAACTAAAAAACAGCACAGCTCACTGTTGATACAGAATGCAGTCTCTGAGCGTTTGGCCCAAAGCGCGCATTTGGTGTGCCTGCACAGCTCACCAGCATTGATACAGAGGGTGGTGTTTGAGCCTTGCGCAAGCACGTGTGCACGCATGAAGCAAACTCTCCGAACCAATAGGAAACATTTTTGAAACCCACCACTGCCCTGGAAGCTTTCTTAACCACCTCCACTGGGGTGGGGAGGGGTGCTGGTGCAACATGTCCAAAAGGAGGCCCAAGGCTGGGTGAGAATCTGCCATCGAGAGGGGCTCCTTTGAAAAGTTTCATCAGGGTACAGTGTATTGAGCCGGAACATCTGCATCCATTTGGAATCTGAATACCTCAATGGGGGTGGTATCCCACATTAAAAGGAGGCTCACATTCCTGCAACAGCAATTGGGGCCCTCCCGAAACCTCTAAGGCAAGCTGAGGGTGTGCCCCACAAGTCACAAAGGTTTAATGGCAGCCTCTGGTTCAAGCTACCTTAGTATTGTCTTTCCACAAAGCTCACCAACCCGATGATTGACAGTGCAGAAGGGTCACAAACGTCTAAACTCTGAAAGATAACAAAGGCTTCTTGAGTACGTTTTGATGTATATTTCTCCTGCAGATTCACGAAACCTTTTACAAAGTTTCAGCAGCCTCATTTTCCATTTCTAACTTCCCCGTGTTCCTTCCCTTTAACCTTTTTTTCTTTACCAAACAAAAATAAAGGGATGAAAAACACAAGGGCTGCATAATAGTGTAAGATCCCTGCAGGATGCTAACCAGTCCTATATCCAGGATAAAACACGAACAGAACGCCACATGGGCAAAGGAAGATCAGGGAAAGTGGTAACTTGACAAGCAATACATAATTTTTAGAGGTTGCCTTAAAAAAAAAACTGTTCAAACTTTGTGTAAGGCCCAACTAGGTACGTGTAATTGATTTTTTCTAGCCACACCATTAGTACAAGACTCACAAATGGGACATTTTTAGGTTGGGAAGGCAAGGCAATGGTACACGATCTTCTTTTTGCTAGCTAAACACCAGTACAGGTACATTTTGTGGGGGGCGGGGTAGGGGACTGCTTTGTATCACATGGAAAGTCTGAACCTGTCTGTCCAGCCACAAAACCTGTCTTAGCTCACTAATTATGGGGTAGCTGGTATTTTCCCCAGAACAAGGGTGGAGCCTGGGAAGGCTTCATTTAGGACTTAGGACTTCCTCGCCCTAAATGGCTCAGTCTTGCCTGCGTCTGTAGTTCCTTATTCTCTTTAGATCTGTGTGTGGAAAAATACTCCAAAGGGTATAGAACTATGTTGGACCCTATTGTCTTCCACCGTCCCCATCTCCTCACCTCCACCCCTCTGCAATGGAAAGATGGGGAGAAAGATTTTGGAGCAAAGAAGATCTGCAGGTTTTTAGAGATGATGTGTCCCACCCAAGATTAAGAGATTATGGCCATCTTTTACTTGGGCTTCCCTCTGCAAATTAGAATATTTATGACACACCTCTTGCAAGTATGTTTTAGTTTTTCGATGCAGCCTTTCAAATAAAATTTGACACATCTACCCTGGGATCGTATGGGACTACTAACCCAGTTGTTTCTCAACCACAACAACTTTTGAGATGGATGGACTTCAACTCCCAGAATTCCACTACAGTTTGTGGTTTAGTATGACTGAGTTAGTTGTGGCTTATTCAACAAACTGCAGTAAGCAGGATGCATGTAAGGTGGGCCTAAGATAAATGAAATACTTCTCTCTGGTTGGTATGTGAAATGAGGGAATAAAACCCGAGCCCCACTTTATCCAGTCCAATTCTGGAGAGAAAATGTTTTGCCCAGATGTTGAGCTATAATTCTGAGCATCCCTTATAATTTCTCATCTTTATTAGGGCTGCTGAAAGAACATCTGGCACACCACAGTATCCCCATGCCTGGATTGCTGGAGCAAGGATCTTCCACATATGACTACAGGATTCTCTTTTCCCAAGAATATTTTCATAAGGGACATAAATCATGCTTAAAAAAAAATACAATTATTGCCTAATACTTTTCTGTCAGTTTTCATGGTTGCTCAACATAGATCATAACCACCAGCAACATATAAATAATAAAGTAAACAAATACCAGCCAGTAGTATATTTATCTGCTTATTAGCATTTTAAACTGTTGTTCCTCCAATATAATGTTCCTCAACCTTGGCAACTTTAAGGTGTGGGGGCTTCAACTCTGTGCTGGCTGGGGAATCCTGGGAGTCGAAGTCCACACATCTTAAAGTTGCCAAGGTTGAGAAACCTTTCTCGAAGGCAAGATTGGAAACCTGAGAACCACTAGATGTGGCTGCATTACAAATTTCCATATCCTCCTTCGTGACTTACATTCATTGATGGCGTTCGGAATTGTAGTTTGGTAACAGGTCCAAAACTACATTATGGAAAGACTGGGGAGATTATGGAATCTGTGGGTGACAAACTCCAAGATTCTTCTCAGAACTCCAGGGATCTTATACTGTAGAGAAGGGTCCAGCCACTGCGATTTAAGGATTAGAGGTAGTGGTTCACGTATGACCACAATTGGGACCAAAATTTCAATTGCTAAGCAAGGTGGTTGTTAAGTAAGTCATGGTAAAATTTTGACTCTTTTTGGCCATGGCTGGGAAGCGAATCACTGCAATCATTAAGTGCATCACATGGTTCAGTGAATCCAGCTTTCTCCATTGACTTATGGAAGCTGTCTGGGATGGTACAACTGTCCGAAATATATGCCAGCTTCCAAATGTCCAAATTTTGATTATGTGGGGATACTGCGATGGACATAATGTGAGGGCTGATCACTTCCTTTAGGGCAGTTGTAACTTCAAACAGTTGATGAACACATGGCTGTAGGTCAAAGACTATGTGTACTTTATATACTCCATATTTTAATGTTAGTTGCTCAGAGTGATGCATTTGAGATGGGTGGTTATATATATATTTGTATATATATATGTATCAAAATAATTAATTAAATGTCAACCAAAATCACTTTATGGCTTTGCTCAATGCACAAATCCAGCCAGTCATTCTGTATTTGGAGTCCTTGTTCCTCTTGTAGCAATTCTGAGAGTAGAAGTCAGTAGTATTTCTGATAAAAATACAGCTGCACAAGCTGTCACCGCCTTCCCGGAGTATAGTAACACTCCTTTCACAACACTGATTTGGGGACTCAAGATGTAAGAAGCCCACAATTTCTTAGAACCTTTCCTAGAAATAAGCTGTTTTAAGATAGAGGAAATATTCTTTCAACAACTCCCCAATGCAAGTCTTGTTGAATTAACAACTGTTGTGATTCCCCAGAGAGCTGTGAAACAAAGTTCTGTTAGCTGGTGCCTTGTTTCTCAGGCATCTGCCTGTTTTCCATCTCCCTTGGAAAGCAAGCAGGCGCCATAGATTTTCCATGCTTTAACTCTGGGTGTGTGCTGCCTTGGATTAAAGCCAGCTGCCGAGGCCTCCCACCCGCCGGTTGGCCTGCCTGCTGAGATATGATCTCACATCCACCCTTTTCCCACAGCAACACGCCTGCCGGCTAGCAGGGATTCAAAGCAGCAGCTCAGCAGCATCCATATGGCCTCTTTTGGAGAATAATACACAACTGTGTGTATATGTGTGCATATGTGTACATTTAACATTAGACAGGTCAGATCTCCAGAAGACACCCTGAGCTACATGGCCGATGTAACATTCATTTGCATGTTGCATGAATCAGCCCATGTGCTTAGCTTATGATTCAGTATGTCATACAAAATGGCTTAATACTTTAAAGCATGGATAGGTTTAACTCTGGACCATGTTTGTCATAAAACACCAGTCTGCATTATGCCAGACCTCTTTGTTGTTAATTCACTGCACTGAGGAAAGCTAAGCAGCCTGGATGAATTCAGCAAAAAGTGGTTCAGCTGGCAGTACTAGCTCTTGTTTAGGGCTTATGCTCATTTCTGTGTATCTCCTTTCTCAAAATTATCAGAAATCCTGCCTGCGATTTTCAAGGGTTTTGGTTTTGTATGTTTGTGTAGTTTGGGGGTTTCAGGTTACTTACCTCTGAACTGCAAACAGCAGCATGCCTTGAGGCCTTTCTGTTCACATCTAGCATTGGAACTGAACTGTTCTTGTTAATCTGCTTCAGTTTTGGTTTTTAAGAAATTGAGTGATCCAACCTATTTTTTCCACAGAGGTGCAAAAAGGGAAGATCTCCACAGGACCTTTCACTCACTCCTTTAGAACAGCACCCCCTTTGTAGGATTTAGAAAGTTATCTGCCTTTTCAAAGGAATCCTGTTTCATTTTGGTCTTTGAAGTTTCCCTGTAGGTACTTACCATTCTCCTAATGAGTAACACTGACACACTGCTAAAAGTACCTGAAGTATATGAAGGAACAAGTTACACCAAACATGCACCCTTTTATTTATTTAGCCACCCAACTCACATATATGATGGAGATGCAAAAAAACCAATATAAATTAATCAAAAATCATAAAAAAATCAAAAGCCAATAAAAAACATAAACTGTAGGACTGTATGATCAATCTCACTAATAGTACACAGGTTGACTTACGACCACAATTGAGCCCAAAATTTCTGTTGCTAAGTGAAACATTTGTTAAGTGAATTTTGCCCCATTTTCTGACCTTTCTTGCCAGTTGTTAAGTGAATCACTGCAGCTCTTAAGCTAGTAACAGGGTTGTTAAGTGAATCTGGCTTCCCCATTGACTTTGCTTATCAGAAGGTCACAAAAGGTAATCCCACAATCCCAGGATTCTGCAACCATCATGAGTCAGTTGTCATGCACCTCAATTTTGATCCCATAATCATGGGGATGTTGCAATGGTGTGAAAAATTGTCATTCATTTTTTCAGTGCCATTTTAACTTTGAGCAGTCACTAAATGAACTGTTTTAAGTCAAGGACTACCTGTAGTCATTTTGCAGACTCCATACCATACAGCTTTGCCACAGGCCAGATGGCAAAGTTCCTTCCTGAAGTCCCAAAGGGATTTTTTTTCCAAGAGGCAACTGGACTTTCTGGTTTTTCTTTAAAGATGTTTTGCTTTTCATCCAAGAAACTTTTTCAGTTCTGACTGGAGGGTTGGGAATGGATTTATATTCCTTGCAGACAGCTGGTCATTTGCATTCTTTCAGAGGGTCACTGAGGCATTTGGAGGTTTATCTGTGTCCTCAGGGTCACCTGAGTGGTGCAAATTGGTGTGGACCCTTCTGGGAAAGGTTGAAGGGAGACTGGAGATAGATGGGCTTTGTATCCTTCCCCCTCTGTTCAGAGAGAGGGCTGTTCAATTTTGACACAGATGGCCTCTTTGACCCCTCTTTCAAACCAGCTGTCCTGTGTTCAAAATGTGGACTTTGCTGTCTTCAAAAGGGTGGGCATTGTCTTTTAAATGCAGATGGACTGCTGAATCTTGTCCTGATGGGTTTGTTCTCTTATGTTGTGCCATGACGTTTATGAAGTCATTGTTTTGTTTTCCCCATTGCACAGATTTACACATGGCTCACTGCAGGGGTGGGCTGCTATGGGTTGGCACGGGTTCGGGCAATCCTCTAGCTAAGAGTCTGCCCAGTTGGGTGAACCTGTAAATCCCACCCCTGGCTGGCCTCGCCCCGCTCGCCCTGCTCCTCTCCTCCCAGGAGTCTCCATGCGGCCAGTTTTGGATGCCAGGTAAGTACAGGGCCCACGGCGAGGCTCAGGGAAGGCGAAAAACGGGCCTCCTGGAGGCACTCTAAGTC
>JANHGC010006086.1:37821-48474 GCA_027560395.1 Boaedon fuliginosus | reverse complement strand
ATGTTGTAAGCCGCCCAGAGTCCTTCGGGAATTGGGCGGCATAAAAATGTAATAAATAAATAAATAAATAAATAAATTAGGGTTATATAGCTATAGAAAGAATTGAGGGGTATCTGCTTCCTCTATACCAGTTTACCTACATTTTAAACCTCAGAAGTATTATCTATACAACACGCATATTACAATAATAGTTATAGGGAAAGACTATGGGTAGTTCTTGTCACAATTTATGAGAAGTTGGTTCTCATTCTATCCAGGCCAACCCTTCTCGGAAAGACCAAAAGCAGAGTTCTCCATTAATGCAATACTCTTATCAGGCTATCTGAGCTGGTAGTCCTCAACATATCATGTAGAACTGAATTCCATTAATTAATGATGCACTGTAACAAGTACACCTTGTTTCCTGCTTTGAGTTTTCTGCCAATTTAATCTGGCGATCTAAATTCCGTTGTTTTGAAAATGGCCATTAATGGTCACTGTGAGCCATGATCTCTGAACCATGGCAAAATGTTATAAACCACAATCTTTGCCCCATAATCAGGAAACATTCCATGCCTCCCCAACAAAACTGGCAGGTTTTCTCCAATGCAGGGAAGATGAGTTTCCAATTCTAAGTTGATCCATGCATTTCCTTGGACTTCAGGGCACTTAACTCTTCAGACAAATGGCATTTTAAATTCTGTACCTCTGCTGCAGCTGAGTGCGAGTGATTCACATCTTCCTTTGGGGACAGTTTTCAACTTTGTAGGCAGTGTTTTCTACTACTCCCCGCAAGACCTGGACTTCCAGGAACATAAGGAAGCAGCCTGACATTAGGCAACTTTATTAACCACTCCAGCCCCGTATATTTACTCAAAGCAGGACTGGGAGCCAATGCCTTGTACACCAGACAAAGTGGGGTGATTCTCATCATTTATCCACAGGCTAAAATCCAGCAGAAGCCATTTTCTTCTCTGCCCCAGAAAAGGCGCGAGCGTCTTTCTCCATCATACGGAACTAATTGTACCAGAGCTGTTTTTCTTTCTGTGCTTTTGCCTAATGAATTCATAGCACAGAAGGGCTGACAGCTTTGACTCAAATTGCAAAAAAATGGGATCCTGGCCAAATCCTCACATCTGCTATGGGTTAACCCTCACTGCCTCTACCCCCCCCACCCCACATCATTCAAGTCTTCCCAAGGGAACCCCTCCCTCTATACTGCTGGCCCTTCAGGGGTGGGGAAGATTGACTTCTCCGGTTTCTGTGATTTGTTTTCAACTTTCCCTTCTTAGTTTGCCATACAGATTCTGACCCAACATTAATTTTTTTTGCTTATTGTTAGCCAGCCTGAGAGGAATATAGGCTGAAAATGAGGAATATTTATCTGCACCGAGGACATTTTTTGATATTTTTCTTAGTTTCTTAACTTCTGCCTTAATTTAAAATTCTTTAAATCTAACAAATGGATTGACATAAAGCAAAGTCCCAGCCACCAAGAGGTATCTGTTATTTTTAAGGATGTTTCTGGGCACCATGTGTATTCTAAGAAAATGGCAGGTGCTTTGTTAGAAACAGTCTTCTTTGCCAAGAAAAGAGGAGGAAAGCTGGCATCTTGAAAAGCTAAAAAGAGAGCTTGTTTAGTCTAGCGGTTAAGGTGCTGGCCTAGAAACCAAGAGACGTGACTTCTAGTCCATCTTAGATGATTATGGACCAATCACTCTCTCTCTGCCCAGCCCACCTCACAGGGTTGTTGTTGTGAGGAAGGAAGGAATAATAAGTATGTTTGCTGGCTTGAGTTACTTATAAAATTTATAAAGGCAGGATAAAAATCTAATAAGATTAGGCAGCCGCTAAGTGCTTTCACCTGCCATCTAGTAGTTGTTCAGGTTATTATAGTCCAGATTTAGTACTTCTAGCATTCAATGGGCATTGAGAGAACCATTGTGTGAATGAGCAAACTGTCAGCCATTTTGTCACTGTGTTTTCAAAATTCCCAATGTGACCAACCCTAAATGGTTGGGGACTCTGTCTTGGGATCTGCTGTACTGATGAATCCTATTGACCCTCAAGAGCTAAAAATATAGACATCTCTTTCTCCAGAGGTTCACGGAGCATTCATGCTTTGGTACCTTCAAAAGCACAAGGGAGCACCAGATTCATTTTCAAGAACCAATTTCCAGTGAACTTAGTATGGTTTGGATGACCATCCCTGGTAGCCAAGTATTAGGGATATCAAAAAATTCAAAATGGCATTCACAATTGCAGTTTTGTTCATTTTTGAGCTTCCCTCCATTGATGCCCCTGATCTTCATTACTTACGTAGTTGTTTTATTGAATATTGCAGCATTGTGTTTGGTCTAGTGGTTAAGGCATCAGGCTAGAAAGTAAGGGAACATGAGTTCAAGTTCCACCTTGGCCAAGAAAGCCAGCTGGATGACTGGGCCAGTCAGTCTCTCTCTCTCTCTCAGCCCAATTCACCTCACAGGGTTGTTGTTATTGTTGCATCCAATTTTACCTCTTTTGCTTTTGTTGTTAAGCAATTCCTGTTTCCTCCATTGACTCTGCTTGGCAGATTCTGATTGAGAGGGTTACAAATGATAATTATGTGACCCTGGGACATTGCAACCATCATAAATACATGCCAGTTGACTGCATGAACACAAGGATGCTGTGGCAGTCATAAGTGTGCGGACCGGTCCTCAATCAATTTTTTTCCAGCCATCTTAACTTTGAACATCACTAAACCAATAGGCCTAAGTCAAAGACTCCCTGTAACAAAATTTGGCTATTCAAGGAAACTGAATCATACTGATCTGATAACAACAGTACATTACGAAAAAGATCAGGAGTTATAAGGGCAAAAAAAAACACCCTCATACGCAAAACAGGGGAGACTCAGCACTCGTGATATGAATAAATGTTAGCACTTCAAACATCCCAAGGGAGAGAGAGAGAGTCAGACTATGCTTTCGGCGGTTACTCCCCCCTTTCCCTTCTCTTCGTGCAGCTGCAAGAAAGCCGATCTGCACCGAGCTTGCAAAAATTCGCTTTCCAGCGGGGCCGAGGCACAGAACTCTCGCCCGAGCTCCTCCCGCCTTCCCCACCTCGAAGCAAGCGCCGCGTGCGTGGCCGGCCTCGCGGTGACATCAGCCCAAGAGGCCGCGCGCTGTTGTATGCAGTTTACGGAGACGGTCGCCTCGGAGACGGGGCCGGCCAGGAGAGACGGAGGGAAAAAAAAGAGAGAGGGAGAGAAAGCAGGGAGGGGGGAGGAGGAGGAGGAGGCTGCTAGACGCAGTTCCACCTAGGCCCCGCCCTCCATGCAAAACAGCTATCCCAGACGTCATCTGCAGCCAATGGGAGGCGGGTACGGTGAGCTCATCGGGCCGGCGGAAGGTATAAAGCGACCGCCCCGAGGAAAGCGAGCGTCTTGAGCGCGCGCGGGGAGGAAGGTGGCGAAGGTTCGGCTCTCGGCGCCGTCGTCTAACAAAGCGCTGTCCGGGAAGGAGACCGACGCTCCTCCTCTCACGTCGGGCGCGCAACTGGGGGCCCTCCCTCCCCACCCACCCCGTCCCACATTCCCGAGCGCTCCGCTGCGGAGACCGTAAGGCGGCGACCTCCCCTCCGCGGCCTGCGGGGGGGAAGAGGATGGAAACACCTTTCTACCATGACGATGTGTTGATCGCCCTGGCAGCCTCGACGACAGCGCCTTCCTCTCGGAGCAGCGACTTCCCGCAGCCTTTTTTCGACGGCACCATGATGAAAAAAGACGGCTTGGCCTTGGCCCTGGGCGATCAGGTGGTGTCCGGCCTGAAGGCGCCTGCCGGCCATGCCGCCCCTTCCGCGCAGCAGCAACCGCCGCCGCCGCCGCCAGGGGAAAACCAGACGCTTCTGACTTCCCCGGATCTGGGCCTTCTTAAGTTGGCCTCGCCGGAGCTGGAGCGCCTGATCATCCAGTCGAACGGCTTGGTGACGACGACGCCGACCAGCGGCGGCACCCAGTTCCACTTTCCCAAAGGCGGCGGCGGCGGCGCCCCCGACGAGCAGGAATTTGCTGCCGGCTTTGTGAAAGCCTTGGAGGACCTGCACAACCAGAACCAGCTGGGGAACGCGGGCCCGGTCGGCGGGGAGCTGCCGCCGACAGCCAGCCTGGCCCAGCAGCAGCAGCAGCAGCCTCCGCCCGTCGAGCCTCCGGTGTACGCCAACCTGAGCACCTTCTCCGGCGCGGCCGGCTTTTCGTCCGAGGGGGCTTACCAGGCGCACCCTCGGCTGCAGCCGCCGCCGCCCTCGTCCCTCAAGGACGAGCCTCAGATCGTGCCGGAGGTGGCGAGCTTCGGCGACAGCCCGCCGCTGTCGCCCATCGACATGGACACGCAGGAGCGCATCAAGGCGGAGCGCAAGCGGCTGCGCAACCGCATCGCGGCCTCCAAGTGTCGGCGGCGGAAGCTGGAGCGCATCTCCCGCCTGGAAGAAAAAGTCAAGAGCCTCAAGAACCAGAACACCGAGCTGGCCTCGACGGCCAACCTCCTCCGGGAGCAGGTGGCGCAGCTCAAGCAGAAAGTGCTCAGCCACGTCAACAGCGGCTGCCAGCTCCTACCGCAGCAGCAGCAGCAGCAGCCCCACCAGGTCCCGGCCTACTGAAGGGCCCGTCGGCAGGGAAAGGAGCGCCCGCGCCGCTCGGGGACCCGCCAGAGGGAGGCCCCCAGCCTCGGCCCCGGCAGGCGCGCTCTCCGAGCTGGGGGAGGCGTAGCGAACCGAGGGGACGCGTGGGAACCCCCCCGGGCCCCTCCGCTTCTACCCCCCGAAGTGCAACCTGCGAACTTTTGCCGCTTCGAGGAGAGGGCCTCTCGCGGGGTATCCCTCACCCACCCACCCCCGGCACTCTCGGATTGGACAGGACCTTCCTACGAGTGGAGGGAAGGGGGTGTGCGGAAAGGACGCTCGGGGGAAGCCTTTTCATGCCCCCCCTCAAAAAAAAAACTGGGTGCAACAGCATATGGACGCAGCGTAGTATTGCTAACTGGGACTTCCTGGCCTACAAAGGGAAGAAAGAATGGGGGTCTGAAAGGGGGCGGGGCATCGGTAGTCTTGTGCCTTTGAACTCTGGATACCCTTCCTTTACGGGATTTTTTTTTTTTTTGAAAGTGACAGGATCTCAGAGGTGGAGTGGTTGGAGAGCCTAGACTGGCTCCTCCCAAGCTGGCCACCGATCTCAGCCCTTGGGATTTGCCATAGACTTTGGACTGAACTTTGCCCAGACAGGCTTCGTTCTCTTTCCTCTTCCCGTGGCAGCATTTCCTTTTTCCTCCCTTACCATATTTATGTTAATATTGGCTCCTGTTCATCTCTTGTTTTGAAGAGAGGGATTCTTACGCCCCTTCTCTCTTTCTCTCTCTCTCTCTCCCTCCCTTCCTCCCTCCCTTGATATATCATCACATTCCACAGTGCAGTAAAATCCTGTGCAGGAGATGAAAAAAAATATATGTCTTGCCTGTTTTTTGGGGGGATGGGTGGGGTTCACTTTGGGCTCCGACTACCTTGAGGCAGCTGATCCCCAAAATGTGTGTTGTGAGTGCCCTCTGGTGCATGTCTGAGGAACAGGGAGCTGTTTTTTGGGCAGATTTTTTTCCCCAGCTTGTATTGAAGTTCTGGTAGACTATGAATTTTGGGATTAATAGTCCCAGTCGATCCAGATGATACAGGGTTTGCTGAGGGGGGCGAGCATTCATGGCTACTTTGTGTTGATCACTCACAGGATTTAGTCACTTACTGGTATAATCTTGCAGACCGATGTCCATCATTCCAACTTACTTGTTTCCAAGTTAATTCTGAGTATCTTTTACCTTACGTTAATGTTTGGGGAGGTGTGGGAAGTTAGCTGCTGAAAAAGGGTCAAAGAAAAGTTAGATTTTCTAGAGGTTTTTAGCAGGATATGGTATCGTAAGTGAAAACAGCGGCAGCAGCTCTCATGATGATGAATGAAAGTTCCCAGAAACCTAATTAGGGATGCTTTAATTCAGCGATGTTGGAGAGCCACAGGTCCCAGCTTGTATGTTCCCTGCTTGTGTAGATGGCTTTCCAAAATGAAATTGGAGAGGTACTATTTTGTTTAACTGGATTTTTTAAAAAGTATCTGTTGGGGAATTAGTAGCTCTCCAGATGTTGCTGGATTTCAGCTCTTCATTGGCTAATATGACAGAAGGTAACTACAACAAGGACTTTTATTCCAGGTTCTTAGCTCTTTGTATCCATTAGAAGAGAATGAGTGATTCCATCCATTCTGCATTGCGAATAGCCAAAACTATTGTAACTGCCTGCCTTTCAGCATTCAGCTTGTCACAAAAATGGCTACTATAAAGGGACATTAATGAGTAGTTATGAAAAACATCCAAATATTTTGCCTATTTCTGAAAGATAGTTAAAATATTTGAAGAGAATCTGAAATTGCACCTGCCAATCTAGGCAGCATTTCTCTTTCATGTGGCGGTGCATCAAATACATTTAGGAAGACTGCAAGTAAGGAAGGTTCAAGGCAGCCTTTTCCTATTTTTGCTCCCATGCACTTGAGGCTGAGAGGTAGAGTGCTGTGCTTGGAGAAGCAACCAAACCTCATTGCTGGTAGCTATTGATATTCCTGTTCTCTAGGCCACGAGTCCCCAACTCCTGGTCCTTGGACCAGCACGGGCTGCAGCATGCTGGACACCGGGCCGCGCAAGCAAGCAAAACCCCATCCGTGGCATACAGGCAGCATGCAAAACCACGTTCCCTCTGGTCCACAGAAGAACAACTGCCATTGTTAAACAAATCTGGCTTTTCCCATGACCCTGGGATGCTGTAACGGTTGTAAATACATGCCATTTGCCAAGCAACTGAATTTTGATCACGTGCCTGGGGGGGTGGGTACTGTGATGGTTGTAAGTATGAGAGCCAGTTGTAAGTCACTTTTCAGTGCTGTAATTTTGAATGGTTGCTAAATGGATGGTTGTAAGTTGAGAACTACAGCTCAGTTGTCTCAGTTTTAAATTTGCTAGTCAGTTTTGTTAAGTGGTCTCTAGTGGTATGGAAGACAGAGAAAAACATGCCCCTTCTTTACTTACCAGATATAATTTCATAAGCTTGAATGATACTTCCTCATATTTTCTTCTAAGCTAAAGAACTCCCATCTGTTCCTGGATGTCAAACCTGGCACCGGGGGATTTCTGCATTTGACTTTTCAGATGTCTTCCCTGAGTCTTATTCCCATTCCACATGAGAAGCTACAATAAAAAATGGATGACAACCGTCTCTATGGAAGCTTCCCCAGTAATTTGGCTCAAACTAGCATTTTTTAAAGTTATTAGTTCCAGCCAAACTTGTCCTTTAAGCAATGTGCCAAAAAACACAGATGTATTTGGAAAACTAAGTCTTGTTTCAATCCCATTTTTTTTAACCTTGGCAATGTGAAGATTGTTTAAATTTCAGGTCCCAGAATTCTCAGTCATGGTGGATGGGGAATTCTGGGAGTTGAAGTCCAGATGCAGATACTTAAAAATAGTAATGGGAAAATTCAGAATAAGAAATTGAGGCCTGCCTTTTGCCAGAATGGTTGTTTATCAAGTGAGCCTTTTATTGGTGTTTGGTTTTAAAGACTGGAGCTGTTGAGTAGCTGTATTAGTTAACACAATCCATTGACCTACACATCAGTCACATTTAAACTAGTTTTTTATTTGACTTGACCAATTGTTGGTTCGCTATGTGGAAGAAATCAAGGAAATGGGCTGATTTTGTAAAAAGGGGAGATAACTGCAAAACATGCTATGCTGTTCTTTAGAATTGATATTTTGACAGGTAATTCTCGATTTAAAGATCATTTAATGATTATAACGGCACTAAAAAAAGTGACTTATAACCCATTCTCACAGCATCTGTCACAGCATCCCCACAGTCATGTGATCAAAATTTGGGCACCGGTACAACAATTGCAGTGCCCTGGAATTATGTGATTATCATTTGCGACCTTCCCAACTGGCCTCCAAAAAGCAAAAGTCAATGCAGTTTCACTTAACAATGGCAGGGATTCACTTAATCGTGACAAAAAGGACCTAAAACCAGGCATGACTCACTTAACAACCGACTTGCTTAGCAATGGGAATTCTGGTCCCAGTTGCGGTCATAAGTCAAGGATTACCTGTACTGATTATTTTGTCAACATAGGATGATGGATAGAGTCACGCACTGAACATTGAAGGGACCTTATCAGTCATGTAGACCAACCTTTTAGTCAGTGCAGTGATCTACTAAACCATCTCCACAGATTGTCCTCGACTTACAACAGTTTATTTAGTGACCATTCAGAGTTACACCAGCACTGAAAAAAGTGAGTTACGACCATTTTGCACTCTTGCAGCATCCCCATGGTCATTTGGTCAAAATTCAGATACTTGCCAACAAACTCATACTTATGACGGGGTCATGTGATTTTCTTTTGGGACCTTCTGACAAGCAAAGTCAATGGGGAAGCCTGATTCACTTAACAACTATGTTACCAACTTAACAGCTGCAGTGATTCACCCAACTCTTGTTCTCAAGAAATTCTTCTAGATGTTCAGCCTCAAGCTTCTTCCTTTCAATTGGCTCTTATCATGCCCTCAATTTCAGTAGAAGTCTACCTTCCCCCTCTTGCACTCCACAATCCTCTAGAATAGATATTTATAGACCACTATATCTCCAGTTCCGCCTTTTTGGGAAAGTAAATATGTCCAGCTCTTCTCACCATACCTCAAAGAGCTTGGTTTCCGTACTAGTTATTTGACAGCTCTTCTCTTAACCCACTCGAGTTTTGTATCCCTTTGATGTTTGCTATATAGACATGTGCATGAACTGCCCCAGTGCTTTTTAAACAACATTTTAACTTTCAGTTTTGCAACCAGCATGGAACATTTTAAGGGCCTTCTCTGTCCCACACATCCTGATGAGTTCAGGCGCCTGGAAGATACTTCCTTAAAATCTTAACGGGCAATTTTCTGTTTTGATAATTATTTATTCAAACTTTGCCATGTTAGAACCCACCCCTCCAATAACTCCTCTGCCTGATCTTTACACAGCACTGGACAACTAACAAGAGAACAGACAACCAAGGGTAAAATGTGCTTCCAAGAATGTAGCTCCCTTGAAAGGAGGGAGATTGGCTAGAAGGAGCAAAGACATTAACTCTGTGCACTCAATTCTTTGAACTACCTAACCATCCGCCAGCAGCATTTTAAACTTAAATGCATTGTGCAAACTTGGTGCCTGTGTCTGGTTTACAATTCAGGCTATTGTTTAATGTTAATTCCATAAACCGTGACAAACACGTTGCCTGAACACAGGGAGAGGTTTTTAAGAACTAAGGGCGCAGAATGTTGAACTCGGTGGATGTTGTGTCTTAAATTCTTAAGAAATTACGTAACCTATCCTGGCAGGGAGCTGCAGTCCCAACAACATTTGGAAGCTGGAATAGTCAAAGCTGCCAGTGATAGAAGGGACTTGACTGAATTATTGCCTAGAGCCTGCCTGTGGTTTTGTACCAAAACAATCTGTTCTGTGCCAAGTTTATTCCTTTTGTTGTTTGACATTCAGTTGTCCTACAGCTAGCTGCCTGGGACTATGAGACTGCTTATCAGGTTGGATTCAGAGGCCCATGGCCTTTTGTGATTTCTAATTTAAAAGAGATTCTTTCTTCTTTAAAACTAAAGAAAATGTGCTAAAAAAACAAATGGGACTTCAGTTTTTCTAAATGCTTTTAATAGGCTTAGAGATCTGCTGGTAATCTGAACATTTTGAGTCATTCTAGTAAGGAGAAAAATTACCTTCAACCTCTTCCTGTTTTTGTCCCATCACTTAACCTTCTCTTTCAGAATATAAAGTCGATGGCAGGATATATTTTTTTTGTTATGCACGTGTAATTTGATTACTAGGCTGTTTTTCTGATCCCAATTTATCTAAAGTGGCTTGCCAAAAAAAGAAAACAAAAAAATCCTCCAATTTAGTAATAACCATATGCAAATTTCAAAGGCAAAAAATAAAAAGACAAGATTGGGTTAAAAATCACCTTCTAAGAGCCACAAAGGAAATCTTGATAGGTATTTTGATTCAAACTATTGGCATGAAAACACAATGTAAATTAATTTGACTGTGAGCAAGCTTTCAAGTGTTATTCTGTTAGAATAACTGAGATATTAAAAAAAACATATGGCAGGCATTAGGAATTCTCAAGAACTCTTAACCAGAAAAGTTAGGAGGAAAAACATGGCTGATGGAACAAAATGACTGGAACAAGTTACATTTTTAGATAAGAGGATCTGAAAGACTTAAAAACACACCCAATGTTTTAGGGGCTTTCAGGGATTTATTTTAATTTTAGGTGACACCAGAGATTCAGCACCAAAGAGGTAGAGAAAAATTCAATTGAAGCTAATTAATGCAGTTAGTGTGTTTTGATCCTCATGCATTTATTTCACCTTTGGCCAGTTGTAAGTTACTCTTTGACAGCAATATCTAGAGGAACTTTCATTGCACCAAAGATTTTGGGAATAAGCCCATGTGATTCTGCAATAACTAGTCCTCGAATTACAACAATTGTACAGCTACTTACAACCATTTGTTTAGTCCCAGTTTGAGGTTACAATGTGGAAAAAGTGACCTAGAGTTAGATCCTGT
>JANHGC010006086.1:0-14562 GCA_027560395.1 Boaedon fuliginosus | reverse complement strand
GTTTAGCTGACGGGACCCGCAACAGGCCAATCCTGTGGGATCTTATTGGGTGCTGGGAGGCATGTGGTGGCAGAAGGCGGTCTCGAAGGTACTCCGCTCCTAAGCCATGAAGGGCTTTAAAAGTTATAAAGGAAAGGAAAGCAGAAATAAGGAACGCTGAAGGTGAATGAATGGAGCAATGAGGATTTAAGCAAAGGAGGTGATAAGTTGGACTGCTTGCAACTATGTTGTCTTAGCAGTCATGGTATGGTATGGTACGGTACGGTACGGTATGGTATGGTATGGTATGCAGAGGTGATGTTCAACCAGTTCTGACAGGTTCAGGAGAACCAGTAGCAATCATTTTGATTGGTTCAGAGAACCAGCAAATACCACCTCTGATTGGCCCCTCCCTGCCCCTCCCCAGCCCTTCCAGGAGTCTCCACGTGCCCCTATTTGGCTGCCAGGACGCTTCAGGGAGGTTTTCTAGGCCAAAAACGGGGCACCGGAGGTGCGGCGCTGCTGCCCATGCCCATATTTGGCTGCCAGGAAGCCTCAGGGTGGATTTCTAGGCAAAAAATGGGGCGCGGAGGTGTGGCGGCCCACTCAGTCACATGACTGCATAGCCACGCCCACCAAGCCACCTCCACCAAGCCACCTCCACCAAGCCACACCCACAGAACCAGTAGTAAAAAAAAAATGAATCCCATGTGGTATGGTCTGGCATGTCAGCTTTGCTGACCACGAATAGATTAACATTCTGACATCTGACAGCTCAAGCAACTAAGGACACCTACGGTTTCATTTTCGGTGTTGTTTTGTTTTATTGGCTAATTCTGGAACACAAGAGGTAATGAAGCTTCTTCTTCTTTGATCTGGACACTGCCCACAATTGATCTGGTCTCTAGCCTTTGTCCTTAACTGGGTATTTTCCCAAAACAACATTTGGGTTTATTGATGCAAGAACTTAAATAATAATTTAGAAGAGAAAGAACTAATGATACAACAGTACGTATGCATACCTTTGAGAAGAAATAAAATTTTGCCTTTTTTTGTCGTGTTCCTCCCGTGGTTAGCCAGGACCTGTAGGCTTTTGAGAGGCCCTTAAAACGTGACTGTTCCAACAGCCGAGAGAATCAGGAGATTAAGTGAGGCTTTGAGATATTGTTAATTATTGTGGGTGGTTATGCTCAGTTGGCACTTTTCTGTTTTCTTCTTGTGCATTCATTTTGTACTATTATATTGACATTTTAACTCTCTTCACCACCCAGAGTTGCTTATGCTAGGAGAGCAATCATCTAAATTCAATTAAACAAATAAAGACAAATGCATCCAATTAAATTTATTATAAGCCCAACCAATACTTAACAATAAAGTCTGGATCTACTGTATAAATTTATTCTGTAACGATGATCTAATTTCTGTTCTGTCCTTCATTTTCTGGCCTTTTCCAGATGTGTTACTCCTCCTAATCTCTGTCCAACTCTCTGTTCTGTGTGTCTATATATGCAGAGCTCAACATTGGGAAGATGGTAGGTAGAGCGTCATGATGCAAGCCTAAATGTCCTGAAGAGGTGGGGCTTATAACATGATGCTCTGACACAAGGGTATCAAACTTGAGGCCCGCAGGCCAGATGTGTCACATGCTGGCCATGCCCACTCCTGTTTTAGCAAAGGGGAAAAAGTTGCGATACGTCAGGTGACAACAACGTGTCACTTCTACTCTGACAGCACTGACTCCCTCCATGGGTGTTTTCATGCATGCCTGGCCGATCAGAGGGAAATAGAGGCTTTACAATGTTTCTATGCTTTTTTTACTTGGCAGATTCCTAGAATAATCTACGGACGATCCAAGAAACTTATTTCTTCCCACACCTACCCTCTGACAACCTACATTAGTTTCTTGGCCCTGAATGTTAAATATGGTTTAAATGTTATCATTTTATAATCCCAAAACAAATTCAGAATGCTTAAAAATTCCATGTCTTTGCAATGTACAAAAAGGACAAATCTAATTTGAAGTGCCTGGATCTTTATGAGAGCATTCAGATATGACATGTTCAGAAGCTTTCAAATACTTCATATTGTACTTTTACAGAAATCTTCATGGTTAACTTACAACAGGCCAAAACATGTTCCCCACAATATAGAGAAGAGGAGCTAAGAGACTGTAATGAAGTCCTATGGCTTGGTTGTATTTCATATGACCCTGGTTAATTCACTGCTTAACCTGTTACTCTTTGCACTGAATATATAATTTAAAAGATAATTGTAGGGCAAAAGGGCTACCTATTTAATACTTCAAGGTTGGTTCTGACTTTCATCCTTCTGAAGTTGGTAAAATAAGACCCAGATTGTTGGGGGCAATATGCTGACTCTGCAAACTGCTTAGGGAGGGCTGTAAGGCACTTTGAAGAGGTATAAGTGCTACTACTATTTGCTATTATAAGATGAGCTAAGTTGGTGTCTACTTTTCATCAGAATTCTAGATGGGAGTCTCTAAGTAATACAGTTACAACCAAAAATAATGCAACTTGCAGTTGGAATTGTGATTGACCATAAAATGACTAAAAAAGTAGCCTTGAGCCATTGGCTCTGAGTGTGCGGTAGGTTTCCTGAACCAAAAAGCTTCAGGGACTAAAATATTAATTCTTTTCCACCTCAACATATTATGCATTTGATCTTTTCAAGCGCACCCTTGAAGGAATTGATTGCAGATTCTTCTCAACCTCTAGTTTTTCAAACTCCTTTCTGATTTCACTCAACGGTTATAAAAATAATGTTCCAGAGGAAGGGGGTGGGTTGAAAAATAACATTTAGTATTTCCATTTATATTTTCTTTTGTTTGCTTTCTTTTTTTTTTAATAAGGATGAATAATAGACAAGCAATACAATTAAGTATGACTAAGCCAGAGGCATATAGGGATTCCAAAGGGATGCGGGAGGCAGTAAGAGTGACTTAATAGCAGTCCTTCCAAAAGGCTGCACTCTTGCCAAAATGTGACAGTTTTAGCCTTTTGTCTATTATGCATTTCTCACCCTGATGTGATACAGCCAGGAAAATTTGGGGCTGAGCAAGAACAGGTGCAAATCCTTTTACCCCAGCTGAGCTCATCCCGAGATGCAGCTCAACTCCTCCTCCTCTTCTTCCTTCTCTTTGCCATAAATGGATATGTAAAGTTGAGCCAAGGAAAGCTCAGATGTTTTGCATGCTCGTCGCCATTTCTAGCTCAATCTTCAGCTAAAGGGCTCATAAATAACATTGACTGGGAAGCATCTCTCTCTCTCTCTCCCTGAAGAACCTCTGCCTGATCAAATGGGCAAAGAACTAGTAGCATGTCAGGACTCCAAAGAGAGTCAACTCAACTCTCCAGAAGCAATTGGAAAATGACATTCAGTCAAGTCTCACAAGGTTTCTCACAAGGTATCAGTAATTACATTTAGAATACTATCATTTTGTGAGATCTTACTAGAACCACACCTGATTTTAGCAACGCTATCTTTTCCCTTTTTTCAAAGAGTAATTAAATTTCAGTTGAAAATTTGGAAAACCATCTTACTTGATTAGCAGGCTTATTTCTATCCCTCAAAAAAGGACTCATATATGAGAGATTATTGTCAGCTTCATCTTACAACAATCGTTGATCACATAATGCTCATATGATAGTTAAATGATGTGTGATCGTCCTCCAAATAAAAACGAATACGATAGTAATCTCTTATGCCATGACAGGCATATCCAGAGAAAATAGGCTCCTTTTAGCCCCTGACTATGTAAGAGTTTTTGATCTTCCACTCACAGTTCAGATTACCACACATTTTATATTACTTCAAGGTTGCCTGGTTCTCTTATAATGGAAGGAGAAACATGGTGGAGCAATTCTGCACTACTAGACTGTTTCCCTGAGAATACGACCTCCTCTGAAAGTAAGGACCGAGCTTGATTTTTACACATGCACCCAATATACATGTGTCCCTAACTAATAGGTTAGTCAGTGGTTGACTTCCCCCCAAAATAAGACCTGGTGCCTTTTTTGGTGGCAAAAAAAATAAGACAGGGTCTTATTTTGGGGGAAACACGGTATGACAATGCAAGACAACTCTAATGTCTTGTGGGCTGTTGCCAAGATCTCATAAACTTTAGGTAATCTCATGTAAGATGTTGGCAATCTTAGGTCAAACTTCACTGCAATGAGATTTTGGCAGGGCTTGAGAAGAGCCTCAAATGGTTGCTGATTCCTGGATTAAATAAAACTAAATTTGACCAGTCATCTGACAAAAAACTGTAAAGATGGCCCCAAAACCTCTTGGTAGAACATATGCTTTCTATGCAACTGGTCCTAGATTCAATCCCAAGCATCCTCTTGGCTCTTCTCCTGCTCCTTACAGGATTTCCATATTTTAAGACCACTTCCTCTAACCTAATGCCTTCCAAGTGTGTTAGTACTGAAACTCCCAAACAATTCTCAAGAAAGCTAAATTGGGAAAACTTACTTAACATCCTCAGTTAGGTTTTTTTCTGAGCACCACCACTGAGATAAACATACAATTGCCCTGTTAAAATGAGTAAGAGAAATTGGAACAACTCTTTCCACTACCCTCAAAAAAAGACAGGGTAATCAGCGATTATTTAATTTGGATTCCTGGGATTGGCCTCTTTAAATATATGATCCATTCTTATTCTTAAGAGTTATTGTAGAAAATCTACAAGGAAGATATAGTTAGGACTCACACTTTGCTTGCTTTTCGGCACAAAAGGAAAAGGTTTTTTTTCTGAGAAATTTTGAATTGGAATTGTTTTTATGAGTTGATTAATCATTTGTTTGCTAATTGAACATTGTTCCATTTGTAATTTTAGGAACATCATCTAAATGTTCCTAAATACACCCGTGGTTATAACAAATATAATAAATAAGCATCCAGAAAGAAAGCCTATAATGTTATTTTCAAAGAATATTTTAATATTTAACTCAGTGTCAAATATGCCAGCCTCACCATGAATTAAACGCCACATATTGTAGTGGTTTAAGAGATATTTAATATCTGTATAGAACTGAGTGCCTGGAGGGCATGCTAGTAGACACCAACATTGATCATACTGGTTTAATCTTCTCCAAGAGGAGAATTGTTCTAACCAAGAAATTGAGAACAGCAGGATTAAAGTTTAGGACCGATAGATAGTCATAGAAATCTCTTTACTCTGGGATCAAACAAATTGCATGCTTTCTTTTAATGGTCTGCCTGTCTGAGTCATGTTGAGTAGGGTAGCTACATAAACTAAAGAAATGAATAAATGAATAAGCTTAGAATTATATTTCAAAAGTCCTGGAAAACTGATATAGTACCAAAAAAAGTACATTTTGTCCCTATCTTCAAAAGGAGAAAAAAACTGTCAGGAACTATAAAATATAGGAATCTTCTAGACTCTAGTCTAGAGCATAGCATAAAAGGATGGATATGTAAAATTGTGAAAAACAATGCAATAATGATCAAAAAGTAAGGTGGATTTGTCAGAAAAAAGGCTTGCCTTATCTAAGTAGGTAACTTCCTTAATAGATTGAGAGAGTGCAGTAGGTATTGTACATCTTTATTAAAGAATTTGACAAAGTAACCGGTGCCATCATAATTAACCCAGTAGATTGGATACCATGGCAATTAACTAGATACATAGCTAGTTCATAAATCATTCTCCAAAAATGCTTGTCAACTGAACAGAAGTACTGAGTAGGAAGCCCCAAGATTCCAGCTCTATACATACATACATACATACATACATACATACATACATACATACATACATACATACATATCCTGGGAGTAACAACTAGAAAAAGAAAGTATATCCATGTAATAAGAAAAGGATAACATTGTAATCTTGTGTAATGATACTATTATTTTCCATAATGTTCCAATGGTTGCTTTTACCCTGGATACCCTGCTTCCTACATTGCTTTTAGTTCTATAAATTTCTCATCCCTTTTATTTATTTATTCATTTATTTATTTTGAGGATCTCAGCAGCTCCATCCAGCTGTGACCTTTTGGTCTTCTTCCTGTTAAATCATTCACTTTGTCTTCACAAGATTATTTGACAATTCCAGCCTCTCTCATTCTCTTTTATAACATCAAATCTCCTTCAGATACTTCTTCCATCAGTCATTCACTTTTGTGTTCAGCCTATATTCATTCAAAAGCCGCTGAATCGTTGAATACGAGATCGGTGGCAAATACAATTTCTAAATAAATAAATAAAATAAGCCATTCATTCTTGACCCTCTTTGCTTTACAGCACATGCCTCCTGAGTACCCATTCCCACCGCAGTCCAACATATTTTTATATTTCTCCTGACATATCCAATTCTTCCAAAATAACAAGATTGGCTGAAGCCACTTTGTTTCTTTCACCAGGGATACATTCCATACAACAAATGTTACCTGCTACCTTTCTTTCAGCAACTTAACATGTCTCGCTAATTTCCCCTTTTTTGTAAACATTTTACCAAGGTACCCAACGCCTACTTGCTTTAATCTTTCATGATTTATGTATAACTTGCAACTGTTCATTTTCTCTGTCAAGCACAATTAGCTTAGAGTTTGATACATTAATTTTCAGACCATACTTCTCGATGCATCATGCAAGGCATTTTTTAATATTTGTTGTAAATTATTTGGATTCGCAGCCAACAGCAACAAAATGCCTGCGTAGAAATATGCAAATACTTCACAACCTAGCCAAAATTTCTCAAATGTTACCAGAAATATTTCTTATACATTTATCCATAAATATGTTAAATGGATATTACTCAGTGGGTATCACACGCGGAAGGTGCTTGTAACAGAGTGAAAAGGCAGCTGTTACAGAGTGCCACAGAAGCATAAGGAGTTTCCTTTTCTTATAGTCAATATAGTTTCTTTCATATCTTTTGTTTTGGATCATGTGCATATTTCCCCAACCTATATTAGATTAGGAGTGACATGATAGCAATGTTCCAATATCTGAGGTGCTAACTTATTTTCCAAAGACAAGAAGCAATGGATAGAAATTAATCACTGGAAAACCTCCAATATCTCTTCCAACTTTGTTGTCCCAAAAATGCTTTTGAAGAAGCTTCTTGGATGAGAAGCGAAACGTCTTCAAAGAAAAACAAGAAAGTCCAGTTGCTTCTTGAAAAAGGACCTTTGGATAACCATGACCTGGATGACTGAGAATCTCCATAGACATTCCAACTCTGTTATTCTATTATTCTATTATATACTACTACAAATTTTGTATCTGTTCTGTATCCTCCAAGCAAAATGGTACATCATCAAATTTTTTTCAACCAAATATCTGTTGACAGCATTGAGGAATTTGGTAAGGAAATAACTATGGAATGATGAGCCAATAGGTTGCCTTATACCCCACTCTTAATGTTATTTAAAAATGGTTTTACATTGAAAATTTCTTCTTCCTTTATATCCTTCACTTATTCTCTCAAAATTTAATTCTGAGCATTCATTCCTTAGCCATGTATAATGTATGAATAGGCTTATGTTTAAGTTATACATTCCGAACAGAACTTATTGTAAGCAGATAGTCCTGAATCAGTAACTATTGTCATATATTCTTGGATCTCCAGCTGATTCAATTCCTTAGTACTTTCCCCTCTCATTCCCATTAATCCTTTTACCTAACAGGATAATTCGCCCCTAAATAGAGTTTATTTGGAATGTTGCGCAGTTTCCCTTATAGTATTTTGACCATTACAGTATTATTATTCATCGGAATGTTACTTGTTTGAATATTACATTGGAATGTCTCTAACCTATGGATTCTTACTTCGTAATATGCATCGGTAGCAATCTAGATGACACCACTTTATACTTTCTGATAACACACACATACACTTTGATTTATAATTATGGTAAGCCTACACCTTCACTTTCCTGCCTATTTTTATCAGCTCCACTTCACAAGAACAAAATCACCATTTAAATCTATTATATCCTTTTCTCTTTTCTTTTTTCTTGATTTCACAGACATGCAACTGGATTACCTTTCTTTCACTTCATTTCATTAGAGTTCTGGATCAGGCTTTATTGTGAAAGCGCATTATTAAAAAATGTTATAAATAAGTAATCAAATAAATAACCATTTACTCCTTTTATATTCTAAATTGCACCACCAGAGAAGCCTATAGATATTAACTGCTACGGCCTTGTGTGCCTTATTTATTTTTAACAGAATAACTGAATAACAGAATACAGGTAGCCCTTGACTTACAACATTTCATTTAGTGACCGTTTTTCACACTTGCGACAATTGCAGCATCCCCATGGTCACATGATTAAAATTCAGACGCTTGGCAAGCAGTTCATATTTATGACGGTTGCAGTGTCCTGGGTCATGTGATCTCCTTTTGTGACTTCTGACAAGCAGAGTCAATGGGGAATCCAGATTCACTTAGCAACTATGTTACTAACTTAATAAATGCAATGGTTCACTTAACAACTGTGGCAGGAAAAGTCGTAAAATAAGGCAAACTCACTTAACAAATGTATCACTTAGCAACATAAATTTTAGGCTCAATTGTGGTTGTAACGCGAGGACTACCTATAACAGAGTTGGAAGGAAGCTTGGAGGTCTTCTGGTCCAACCTCCCGCTCAAGGTGGAGACTTGGTATAATTTTGGACAAATTGTTGTCCAATCTCTTTTAAAACTTTCAGTGATGGTACACCCACAGCTTCTGAAAGCAAGCCATAATTTTTTGCTTTTTAGTAATATAGATGTTACATAGATTGCGTTACTAGCCTTGATTGAATCCCTCACACATGCAACATTCATTTAATAATGTTAAGGGCACTGTTGGTCCATTTTGTCATATTTTGACTAAATATGCACAATCACAGCACAACCAATGTTTTACTCCCAGCATGCAAGAGCCTTGGTGGCGCAGTGGTTAAATACAGCACTGCAGCCTCTGCTGAGTTGTTCAGCAGGTTGTCAGATTGAATCCCCAGGCTCAAGGTTGACTCAGCCTTCCATCCTTTCTAAGGTCGGTGAAATGAGGACCCAGATTGTTGGGGGCAATAAGCTGACTCTGTAACTGCTTGGGGAGTGTTGTAAAGCTCTGATAAGCAGTATATAAAAAATCTGCATGTAATTGCTATCATGTTGTAAGCTGCCCGGAGTCCTTCTAGAGTTGGGCGGCATAAAAATGTAATAAATAAAAATAAAATAAAAGGAAACCAACTATTTGCCAGTTCTATTCAGTGATAGAACTGAACTATTTGCCAGTTCTATTCAGCATATAGAAATATATGCTGTTAAACAAATTGTAAAAAAACGATATGCCTATTTTTTACTGGGTGATTTGCACAAGTTCCTGGGAATATAGTCCTTTATTGTTAATCATAGCTGCAGGTTATAAAATAATACTGAAACTTGAATAAGTTATTTCATGCATGTTGAGAATAATCCATTTATATATCCACAAATATTAACACCGCCATTTCTGTAACACTATGAGACTGAAGACAAAAGATGTAGTTTGCCAAAAACTAGCCAGAATATTCTAATTTATTTCAAAATTAGTTTTGTTTGTTGCTCTCACATTTGCTTTGCTGGGCAACTTCAAGGAGATTTACTGGTCTGTCTTACGAGTTTCCATAAGCAATTGGGTTTACTAATATTCTATAATATAATTATTATATTATTATGTTAGAAGTCATAAAGATCTCATTTTCAGAGTTGGCTGTTCCCCTCGAATTCCCCTTTGGGGTGAAGAGAGGCAGGGTATAAATTTAATAAATTAAATTAATTAATTAATTATTAGGCCTGACATGCTACAGTCAAGGAATCTTAACAGTTTGAATAACATTGAGACCTTCACTAAAAATGAAGTTTTCACTAAAACTCCTGCTGTTTGGTTTTGATCAGTTATATATAGATTCTATTAAACATGAAATAACACTTTTAATTACCATAGTATAGCCATTCCTTATGAAGTGACCATTAAACAATGCCTGGAAAGTATTTCTGAAAGTCTTCCGTGAATGAGTCCATTGGAATTGAGCAGCTAATAGATAAAATAAACACAACAACCAGTAAGGTCAGCAAACATTATCTTAGAATATAAAATAAATCTGCATATATTGCTAAATGTTTGGGATTAGTGCTTATTTTAATAGCTTTGCATTGAGACGGTGGGCCTTGTTCATGCTGAATTTTGTGGCATTGTATTCTGTGTTTGAAAACTTACTTACTGGGCCCATGATTACAGAGTGATTCCACATTCCCATACCTCTTCACATCCTGTGAATCACTTACATTTATGATTCATAGCAGATAATATTTTAACCTTAAATGTTAATCAAAGCTTTCTTTCCATAGAAACAGCAATGTGTTCTTCCTTGGATCTGAGGGTTCCCAAAGAGACATGTTTACTCAGATAGCCTTTTATCTTAAAAAACAAAACAAAACAAAAAAAGGCTCACAGATGTCTGTTGCAAAACAAGTTTCTCAGAGGAGACTTGAATCGCCATTGAAAAGGAAATAAACAAGTTTTGAAAGTAGGCCATGCACATCACCAATAAACATGAAATTTTCATTGGTGGAACCTTCTATCCCCTGCCAGAGTGACCTTGCTTGGTGGAAAGATGACAAAGTGCTTTCTTGGCTGTGCCTGTCACCAATGCAATCGTAGCACATTTGACAAATCGTTCACATTAAATGTGGGGAGGGCACTTTTAGCAGCATTGGCGTCCCTATCCATCAGTCCTAATTACTACACAAACATCAACTATGGCACAGCACACATTTGTCAGAAGGAGTAAAAAGCAGTTGTTAGTAAGAACACTACGTGTCATACTAATGGACTAAGGCGTGTTGCTTTGTGCCTTGCAGAAGCCAGAAAAAGTCCCCCCCCCACACACACAAAAGAAAATATATATACATTTTATAGGTTGGCTAGTGTTTTCTGAAATGTTTTTGGTTTATTTTGCTAGTTTGCCCTGTCCCGAAAGAACAGTTCTTCTTTGAAATAGAGAAGAACTGCATGCCGTCACTTGGTGAATAGAAATGTCAAGTCTTTTGAGGCTCATTGTACCTTTAAAATGCTGTCTTTACTAAAAGAAGAATATTGTACTAGGCATTGTGTTATTGTAGTAAAAGGGATTCCTGTTGTCGTTATGTAAAACAATCTAAGACCTCTGAGCTAGATTTAATTTCTCTGCAAGTGTAGACGAAGAGGAAATTCATAAAGGGTCTCATTTCTTTCTTTTTTTAAGTTTTTATTATTTTCCAAAACAAAAATTAAAAAAAATATTTCATGTCTGCCTGTTGTTATTCTTGGGCTACAATTATTCCTTACAATTCAACTATAATATACATTGTTTTGTCCATCAACATATTAACTTTCTTACAATTCATTAATTCCATTTCCAAATTTCCCTGAGTTATAACATTATAAAGAATGTTTATAAAATTCTTTTCATGATTTACTTTACTTATTTAAATTAATGACCTCCGTTACTATATTATTTCAGTATATATTTTCCCTACTCTGTTATCTCTTGTCATTACAGGCAATTATGCTCCTCCTTAATTTACTAGAAAATTAAACAATTAAACAATTTAAAAGATATATATAACTTAAAACGCACTAAAAAGCCTGAATGATAAATTTCATTCTCTTAAAAATACAGTCCTAACCTTAATCATCAATACTCTTAAAATACACTACTGTCATTCTCTTTATTATTTATACATACTCAGGCTATTTCTTTTCAAGTCTCTGCAGCCTAGCCCTTGTCTCTATGCTTTTTTCTTGTGATTATCTCCTTCAGTGCTTCCTTCTTCTTCCCAGCATTCCTTGGGCAAGTTCCATGTCCACATCCTTTATCCTTGTCCAGTGATCTTTTCTGTTTTGGTGTTTGTAGTCATCTCGCTCTGTCATCCGGCTCCACAGTGTCTTTTTTTCTGCAGCAGCAAGCATCCTCTGTCACTCTTTCCAAGCTTCTTTTTTAAAACAGCCTTTGGTTTTGGATCTTCATTTCTCATAGTGGTGCCATTTTCTCTGCTGCCTCCCTCTGTGTCATCGTGAAATCTTTTCCATCCCATGGAATTTCTTCTAACTCTGACTCTCTTGACGCAATCAGCTCACCAACAACCTGTTTTCTTTCTTCTCTTTCAATCATTTAATCTAATATAGTCATAATTTTGACCCCCAGTTCACGAATTTCTTGCATTGTATTTCCCATCTCTTAAAACTGATCTGGTGCCGTAACCCTATCTCTTTCTGCCTCCAACTCTGCCGCCATATTTCCACAATACTGATTAAGTTCAATCTTATTTCTTTTTTTGAAAATTCCACCGGCAATTGAGATCAAATATTGAAATCAGATAGTTAAAGTCAGATATTAAAATTAGATATTCCTCAAAGTCTCTTCTAGCGACCTTCCAGCTCAATAGAATCATAACCAAAGGGATCTCCAAGAGCTTCTAGTCCGTCCTGTGCAATGCTCAAATGCCGCCAGCCACTGTTCCAGAACTCCTTTCTCGGCTTTTTATCTTACGGTTACAATTTCAAATTAAGATATAATTTTGACCAAGCACCAACTTCCATGCAGCTCTTCATCTCTTCCACCTGCACTTTTCTTTCCCAGCCTGTTAATGGCAGCTGCTGCTCGCCATCTCACCGGCCATCAGCTTTGAGGAAAAATCCAGGGCGGGCATCACTCCCTTATCCAATTGGATTTCCTGACATCCATCCCACTCCGCAGGGAGGCGGGACCGACTAGATGGTTCCGCCACAGGCACCTAATGGACCCAATTGGGTTTCAGAGGGAGCTTGGGGAGATTCCGGATTCCTTGACCCACAGCTCGGCCGAGTCCCTGGTGACTGCATGGAATAATGCAGCCGCCGGGGCTCTGGATCGGGTTGTACCTTTGCGACCTCTCACCATTCGCAGATCCCGGAAGTCTCCTTGCTATACTGAGGAACTCCGGGGGATGAAGTGTCAGAGGAGACGTCTAGAGCGTGACTGGAAGAAGGGAAATGCTGAATCTGACGGAACACTATTAGGAGACATATTTAGTGACGATAAAAGCGGCAAAGCGTTCATACTATGCCACTCTTATTGCGTCCACAGACTGTCGCCCAGCTGCCCTGTTTAGGGTGACTCGTGCTCTCCTGAAACCACTGGAGGCTGAGGAGCCCTTGCAGGGTAGAGCTGAGGAGTTTGTCCAGTTTCTGTTGGATAAAATCGCCCAGATTTGGCTGGACCTTGACTCCAGTTTGACAGAGTCCATTGAGGTGACTGGAGCAGGTCTTAGTCCTGTTATCTAGTTTGAACTGTGGCCCCTGATGTTGTGGACAAGGTCGTGGGGGCGATGAATGCCACCACTTGCTTACTGGACCCATGTCCCTCCTGGCTAGTCTCGGCTGGCCGGGAGGTGACATGCAGCTGGCTCCAGGTGATTATAAACGCTTCTCTGAGAGAGGGGTCCTTCCCATCTGCCTTGAAGGAGGCGGTGGTGAGGCCCCTCCTCAAGAAGCCTTCCCTGGACCCAGCTGTTTTGAACAACTTTCGTCCTGTCTCCAACCTTCCCTTTCTGGGGAAGGTTGTTGAGAAAGTGGTGGCCTCCCAGCTCTTACGGGCCTTGAAGGAAGCGGATTATCTAGATCCTTTGCAGTCCGGGTTCAGGCCCGGGTACAGCACCGAGATGGCATTGGTTGCACTAATGGATGATCTCTGGTGTGCCCAGGATAGGAGTGTTTCTTCTGTCCTGGTACTTCTTGACCTCTCTGCAGCTTTCGATACCATTGACCATGGTATCCTTCTGGGGTGGCTCCGGGGGTTGGGAGTGGGAGGCACCGTTTTGTGGTGGTTCTCCTCCTACCTTTCGGGCTGTACCCAGTCGGTGTTGGTGGGGGGACAGAGATTGAACCCGAGAGCCCTGCCTTGTGAGGTTCCTCATGGCTCGATCCTCTCCCCTCTCCTTTTTAACATATATATGAAACCACTGGGTGAGATTATCCAATGACTTGGGTTGGGGTATCATCATACGTGCATTTCAAACCCTCGGTGTAACGAGTAACAACATTTCGAGGGAGCTAAGTTTCTTGCCCGCAGTATTGCGATGATGCAAGTTCCCAATGCCCTTCACGATCGAATCTGAGGCTTGCTTACTTTGGAATCAACTTCCCCCAGAGATTAGGACTATTCCCACCTTAACAGCCTTCCGGAAGGCCACAAAAACCTGGCTTTTTCGGCAGGCCTGGACGTAACCATCCTTCCCCTGAAAGGTTGAAATGTTGTTGATTGAGGATTGTGTGTGTTTAGATTTTTTACATTGTATTCATTGTTTTAAAGTGTTGTTAGCCGCCTCGAGTTCCCCTGACCTGGGAAATGAGGCGGGGTATAAATCAAAATAATAAATAAATAATAATAAATAAATCAGTACGCTGATGATATACATCTCCACCCCTGATCAAATTAGTGATGCCACCGAGGTGATGTCCCAGTGCCTGGAGGATGTGAAGGTCTGGATGGGGACCAACAGGCTCAGACTCAACCCTGACAAGACCGAGTGGCTGTGGG
>JANHGC010006085.1:224799-236530 GCA_027560395.1 Boaedon fuliginosus | reverse complement strand
GCCAGGAACCAATCGGTGGGTGGCAGAGGATTCAGCCGGCTCCCATGCTGTGCCTGCTCAATGAGCCAAGGGAGGGGAGGGGCTTCTCACTGAGAGCTTCCTGCGTGGTTGTAAGCAATGTGTGGGTCAGAGATGTGCCGGTGCGGCATATATTCCCATCCTCTATGTCCCCACCATTACTCAGGGCTAGGCAAGGAGTGGGGCATTCCAGGGGCAAGGCTTGGGCAGCTCACATACCCCTGCCCTGTGAGTATTGGGACTTTTTCCCCCACCAGTAAACCAGACATGGGCGTGGCCAGTGCATGACACATCCAGCCTGCGGGCAGGGAGTTTGACAGGCCTGCTCTAGATGTTCTAAGTTTGTAGGGGTACATTCCATAAGGAATACTGTACTTACATTTTTTCAGCTGTAAAATTAATATTGTCTTTCTCAATAAATGAGAATATGATAAAATAGATAGAAACTTTTACTACTGAATCTTCTTTTCGGGATCTTGAACAAAAATGATTTCCTCAGAATCTTTTATTTCCCCAGTGCAGATGTTAATAGAAATGTTCCTAAACTACTGCTGATACTGTTGCATTTTTAAACTATTTAAATTATTTCATTTAATTGCTAAGGTTAGTTTAAGCAGTCAATTCAGCTAAAATATAATTTGCAATATAGGAAGTCCTGTTGTTGTTAAAAATGTCATTGAAACTTTCCACATAAATACATTATAATATAGACTTCAATGATTTCAAATAGATTTAGCCATTCCAAGATCATATTTTCAATATGACATGATGCATAGTATTTCTGAAGCTTCTTTTAAAAAGACATTGCCTGAGGAAGTAAAATTGAGTCACTTTACACATAGGTATACTATTTTATGATTGTCAGGTGAAAACTTTTCAGGATTAATGCTTTATAATTCTCACTTGGCTGATGCTTAGAGCTTCAAAGTGTAGTAGAACATTTCAAATTTTTTGTGGCCCATGAGAAAAACCCTTTTTCCTTTATTGAAAGGAGCTGTCATTTTGGTACCTTGCATTTATACAATTATTACAGATTTTATGAGAATTAAAAGTATGCACAAGGCATAAGAGCAAATATGGCCTATTCTATAATGCAAGTACAAAAATCAATGAAATTTTAGGTACATGACTTTTTTCCTATATATATAGTTCATGTGATTTGAAAAGACAAACAATGTGAAGTAGGTTAATTATTCTAGAAAACTGTTGTTAAAGAATACTGAATATATATTTCAATATCTTTAACAACAGTTATCTAGAATAATAAACATATATCACATTGCTTGTCTTTTCAAATCATATGAACTAAAATGATCTATGGTCAATATATATATTTCCAGGCATGGATTTTACAACACCTTTAAGTTTGATCTTATAGTGGTAAACCATGAATGTAGAGCTTACTTAAGTAAAAATAAAATGTTTGTTCCCCCCACCCCAGTTATCTATTACTTCAAGAGAAGTATTAGCACCACTCTGAATTTGTATGAAGTTGGCCCCTTTGGCAACTAAAACAGCTCTTTGAACCACAGAACAGATGTAATGAAAATTGGTTCCATTAAATGCAGCTGGCAAATTACAAACTGAGAAATTAATGCACCATACCGTGACTCTAAAGTCCAGAATGACTCAAGGTGTGGTTCCCAGATGTAAATGCTTCTTTTTCCCTTCAGTACAAACAGTTCAATGTTACCACTATTTTCTATTCAGAAACTAAATTTAATAATGAAATAAAATTCTAATATTTGGCCAGTATAATCTAAATATATTGCATCTCCACAAAACAAGTGCTTTTGAAGCTGGGAAAAGAAACTGGTCAATGGGAAAATTACAGTATTATCACCTGATACCCTTCTTAAATACTCAATTCCAGTTGCACTCAACTTATATATATATTTTCCTGCCACTCAACTTTCATTCCCATATAATAAATTGGACAGCAGCCCACTCATATAATGCAGCTACTCCTTTTGACATACATCAGTTTCTCAAAACAGACTACATAATAGTCATTACCTGTAGCTGCCTTAAAGACCACTTGGAAGCTTAAACTTTTAGAAAATGTGACAATATGGGCTCTGATGGGCATGGCTTAAGATGCCCAAGTGACATTTCTATTTCACAAGTAGTACTGATTGGCAGTATGTTTCTTGGTGTAATTCTATAAGGTGTAGGTTATTTGAGTAGTGCCTATTTGTCCAGCTGATACAAGTTGGCAGACTTGCCACTCTCTGAGTCAAGAAAGTATGTCTTGGGAGCCCCACTCCTTTTCCTTCACATGTTAGCACAACATTCATGACCCCTTCTGATCTCTCAAATATATCAACTAGAACTTTCTCCTGTAGAAGGAACAGAATGACTGGAATGTACTGCTGTTTAGCATAACACATTATAAATTACTTGATTATAGGATAGTTATCTTGGATTGCAAATATTATTAAACATTGACAAATACGTTTTAGGAACATTATGAAATCCACAACCACTGCCTAATTCTATTGCATTTTACACTATAATACGGTACTTTATATATAGCATTAGGTGATTCCTGTTTCTGAATAGAAAATAAATTAGGAGCAATTAATATAATCCTAGATATCATATCTCATTTAACAGCCTCATTGAAATATATCTTAAGATGTAAAGAAGCTTCATCTGATTTTAAATGCTAATATCCCAAATTGGAGTAAACAGTGATGTTTTTGAAAACGTATTTATGAATTTGCATAGTAAGTGTGTTATTTTCTTTTTACATACCCTCAATTAGATGTCTAAGTCTTTATTTTGATTCATGCAGATAATATTATCTTTTGTCACTTAGTTGGATGGAAAAATGTTGGTTGCAAAAATGCTGCATATGTTTGGACAGCATTGTGAAAATGAAATCTTAACATTAACTGTGCTGAAATGAAAATTGTGATTTTTGAAAAATAACTTCAAAAGTCTGTGATTTTTTCCCCCAAAGAACAAAGTAATGTTTTAATTAATTGGGCTTTTGTTTGAGTGTGATAAAGTCTTGGATGCTCTCAAAAGATTATGTTAAATGGCAGCAATAAAAATAATAACAATAGCACTTAGACTTATATACCACTTCACAGTGCTCTATAGCCCTCTCTAAGCGGTTTAGAGAGTCAGCATATTGTCCCCAACAATCTGGGTCCTCATTTCACCAACCTTGGAAGGATGGAAGGCTGAGTCAACTTAATGGAACATATTTCTAGATTTTATTTTAAGAAAATACTGCTTTCTGTTTCTAAATTTTACCAAATCATCAGGGATGATTCACACCCTGGTCAGCACTTCTTTACTCTGCTACCATTGGACAGGAGATATAGAAGCATAGCCAGTCATACAAACAGGCTAAAGTACAGCGTTTATCTGTGGGCATTTATCCGCCGTGCAGCTTTGGATCAGAGTGTTTGCAGAACACCACGAGGATTTCGAAGTCAATCACGCGCCGTGCGCATTTGACAGGAGATCGGGAAGTGCGGCCACAAAGCGGGTAACCAGCGAACCGGTAGGAACCCATCCCTGATTGAGATGCATTTGTGTTGGCGGGTGCACTAAGGGAGGTTCAGCCAATCTCATTGTACACATGTGTACTGACAATAATGGCTTAAAATTGGAATGATAAAGCTGCATATAAAGTAGACATAATACCTGTAACAACTCCCCCATTTCATGTTAACAACAAACAACATTGTAAAATTTCAGATAAGAAACCAACACTTACCAAGTACCAACACTTCCTATAGGTTAGGTCTGTTGGGTGGTTGTGAGCGTCTGCCACTACAGGTGAAGACTGGCTCTCTTTATATTTGAGCTTCTCCAATCTCGCCACTTACTGGGGAGTTCAGCGTTTGACTGCTGTAAGGTATACCAGCTCACTCAAGGATGTCATTAACATTGGTTTGTGGCATTAACACTCTGCATTCCCTATTGTCAGTTGGTAAGTGTGGCGTGGTAATATCAGGTGAATCTGGCCTGTCCACTGAATATGGAGAGTCAAGTTGCTAAGCCACATGCAAATCCACACAATTGCAATGATAGTTCCCTCAATGTCCACCAGATAGGAACGTGGTGCCATGTTGTGAACAGATACCCCATTTTCCACCAACCTCCACAGGTGATTCAGTTTTGCCATTTGCTTGTGGATGACATGGTTAGGAAGTCACATACTCAAACTCCCATTCAGCGGTAAATTTCCTAAATTGTAGGCTTGTGAACTGAGGGCCATTATCAGAGATCACTTTATCTGGTTGGCCATGATGTGCAAACTGAGCCTTGCATCTCTTAATTGAACTTCTTCCTGACTGAGCAGTCAGGAAGAAGTTCAATTTCCCAAAAGTCTGCATAATGATCAACAAATATCAGGTATTATTTTCCTGCATATTTGAACAAATCTATACTGTGCTACTAAGCTGAAGAGGTATCTCAGGTGCCGGTTTCATTTTTTCCTTTTAACTCATGACATCACATGTTCCACCCGAGTCCAGCTGGTAGGGTTGAATTATATTGTTAAATCTGAGATTTATGTACCATTTTTTACCCTTAGCGTGTACTGCACCAATGCATTCTGTTATATAAACCACATCAATGGTAAATAATATGCATCCTCAGGGTCCGACATTTGCTCAATTGTGTACACCTTCCTCACTTCCATTTTACCTGAGAGACACACTCCTGCAAAATGATTTCGTTTCCCACATGCTGTGCAGATTTTCCCATATACAGGACACTGCTCTTTCTCCTGTACATGTACTTACATGATATTGGGTTACTTCCAGATGAGTCGTGTAGATGAATTTTGTGCTGGTGCTTGTGGTGGTGGTTCTTAATGCTTAACTGTTGTTTGGAGGCTGCACTGACACTTTCAATCTGTTTATCCTGCTCTAGAGCTCTCAACCTTTTGTCTGTAAGTTCTGTGGTATGACATATATCAATTGCTGCTTGTAAGCTTAAATTATGTTCCCTCAAAAGGTGGCAGTTTTTTTTTCCGCTAGTGATACTGAGAACTATTTTTTCATGAATGAGTTTGTCTCTCAGAAAGCCATACTCACAGCTTGCAGCTTTTTTTCTTAGCCGTGTGACAAAATTGTCTATTGCTTCACTTTCTTCTTGTTTACAGCTGTCAAATATATATTTTTCATATATGACATTTTTAGAGGGTCTGAAAAAGTCTTCTAAGGCATCTAGGATGGCTTTAGTACATGGTCCTCTGTAAGAGTTAAATTATGCTTTTAAACATGAAGGCATTTTCTGCCCATCAACCTCTTCAGTGTGGCGGCTTGTATTGCTGCTGGCTTGTCATTTAAGCCTGTGTCTAAGGAGTAATCCTCAAACTCGGCTTTGAAGTTGTCCCAGTTACTGCTATAATCTCCACTCATCCTCATGGCCTCAGGCAGTGGTATGCAGTTCATGGTGGCCATTATGCTGATGTTCTTGCCTCAAATGCTCTGGCTTCCAGGACAGGACCACAAATGCTAGACTGGCATGCATCAAATACGTAGAGACAACACAGATTTAGATGCTTCTGAGACCATGCTTCATGTGGAGTAATTAAAATGCTCTATAAGCCATCATTGAGCAGAAGCCATCTTGTTAGAGAGCATAAAATACAACAGGAACAGGAAATGCATCACAGGAACAATAGAGACAAATCCTAGAGTAGCAATGTGATACAGGAAAGAACTACACTAGAGAGGAATGATAAACCTGTATATAAGGTAGATATAACACCTATAACAATAGAGGACCTCTTTGATCCTTCTTTCAAAAAAGTGTTGCTCTCTGTCGAAAATGTGGAGTTTGTCTTTTAAATACAGAGGGGTTGCTGAATCTAGTCCTGATGGGTTTGTTCTCCTATGTTTTACCATGTTTATGAAGCGGTTGTTTTGTATCCCCAATGTACAGATCTAAACAGCATTGTACTTCATATACCTCGTTGCTCAATTTGTGTCTGGTTGTTTATCCTTGGAGTGCACAAGTTTCTGTCTTAGGTTTGAAGTGTGCATATACGTATGTTGTGTTGGCTGAAGAGCGCCCTGAGCTTTTCCAATATTCTTGCAATGAGGCCAATTATGTCAAAACTGAACAGCCCTCTCTCAACAAAAGGGGGAGATATGACATCATCTATATCCAGTCTATAACACAGTCCTTTCAGCAGTTCCAAGAAGGCTCCACACATATGAAGAACAGCTGCAGGATTTGGGCTTGGGTTGTCTATAGAAAAGAAGAATTAGGAGCGACATGATAGCAATATTCCAGTATTTGGGGGGCTTCCACAAAAAAGAGGGGGTCATTTTATTCTACTAAGCACCAGAGTTCAGGACAAGAAACAATGGTTGGAAACTAACCAAAGAGAGAAGCAGCTGGAATGAAGGAGAAACTTCCTAACAGTGGGGCCAATTAACCAGTGGAATGGTTTGCCTTCAGAAATCACGGGCACTCCATCACTGGAGGTTTTTAAGAGGAAACTTGACAGCCACTTATCTAGTATAGGTTTTCCTGTTTTAGCAGGGGTCTGGACTAAAAGACCTCCAAGATCCCTTCCAGTTGTGTTGCGTTGCGTTGCGTTGCGTTGCGTTGCGTTGCATTGCACTGTACTGTACTGTATTCAGAGGTGGTATTCAGCCAGTTCTGACAGGTTCTGTAGAACCGGTAGCAGTAATTTTGATTGATTCAGAGAACCGACAAATACCCCCTCTGATTGGCTGACAGCATAGCCACACCCACAGAATCGGTAGCAAAAAAATTTGAATACCATCGCTGATTGTATTGTATTGTATTCTACTCTATTCTACTCGTGTGATGTTCAATGAAGGATCAATAACTAACCTTTTGGACAGATTTATCTATTTAACTTGATAGCTAACCAATTCCACCAGGGTACATATAGAGATAATCAAGGAAATGAGGGAATATTGAATCTATCAAATTGTTAATTGATACAGTACATGGGATTTCTCAAATTTCTTGGGGGGGAAATCTATCATTGTCTTGGGAAGCCTTTTATCACATATTTTATAGTAGGAATATACAACAGTAATCTAATAAACTGGCAGCTAACTTCTTTCATACCAAAGTCAATGCACTAATGAAAGAAGAGCAGATGGGAAAGTTGGCTATCACAATTCTAAAGTTGTTTTTCTAAAAATAAAAGACTCCCCTCTTTCCAGCTTCTATATTTACACACCTGGACACCAAAAATACAATGGAATTGTTTTTGAAAGGGCTTCTAACTAACAGCTGTGACAGTAAACCTCAAACAGTGCTTTCAAGAGGTACTGGATCACTGTACCCCATACATATTTCATCAATAGGAGCTCAAAACAATATTCCTTCCCAATCCCTATAATTTATCACATGGAGTATAGGAAGATGACTACTTGGAACTCTGGTGAAAATGATTTGTAAGTAAATTTATCAAACATTTATAGGTTTGAGATCTCATTAAAATTAAGATTTTTTTATTAACATCAGATTAAACTGGGTGTTGGCAACCCGCGGCTCCAGAGCCACATGTGGCTCTTTGGGCCCTCTGCTGCGGCTCCCTGTCCCATCACTGGCTAACCCCGTCTCTTGCCCTAACCCTCGCCTCCCTTGCCTGGCCTGAGAAGATAAGGGCCACAGCAGGAGATGGAGAAGTGGCTGGGGCTGATTCTCCGGCACCTCACTCTTACTGGAGCCTTTGTTGGTGCTGGGCATGCCTTGGCCACTTGGGGAAATGCACAACCTGTTCCCCACCATGAGACACTGGCCTGGACCAGCCGCAACCAATGCCAGCCTCACTAACATAGGGGCTGAATTGGGAATGGGATTCAGGAGGAAGGATGATGGAAAGGGGGATGGGCCCACAGCACCCAGCTATGGCTTTAAGAAGCTGAGGGCAGTGGGAAAAGCTGAGGGCAGTGGGAAAAGGGGTCTGGCCCCACTGAAACTTGCATGCCCACCCTGAGAGTCAGACTTGGAAAAAGCTGGAGCGCTCTTGCCAAAGATGCTCACCTGTCAGCTGGTCTCCCATTCTCTCTCTCTCACTCTCTCTCTCTCTCTTTTCTCTCTCTCTCTTCTCTCTCTCTTGGGAAGCTGAGGCTGGGCCAAGCCGACAAGCTCTCCTTGGGGCTCTTCACTACTCCTTTTATTTCTTCTTTTTGGAAATCCGGCCTGGCTGAAGAATGATTGCCAGCCATGGCGGAGGCTTCTCTTTGGGCGACCCTCCTTCTCCTTTTGTGACCCCCCCCCGTCCGGCTGTGTCGGGGCCAGGAGGGTGCACACACATTGGGAGAACCACCTTAAGTGAATGGCGGGCCGGCCCACATGCACCTTTGCTGCACTTTGGCAGTCGCTTGAGTGTCTCCCAACACATGTGCACCCTCCTGGCCCTGCTACAGCCAGCCAGGGGATCACGAAAGGAGGAGGAGGAGGGTCACCCAAAGAGAAACCTCCACCATGGCTGGCAATAGTTCCTCAGACAGCCCGGATTTCCAAAAAGAAAAAATAAAAGGAGCAGCAAAGAGCCCCAAGGAGAGCTTGCTGGTTTGTCCCAGCCACGGCTTTCAGAGACACACAGAGAGAGAGAGATACCGAGATACAGAGAGGGGGAGAGAGCCATATAGACCCACACACAGAGAGATACACAGAGAGGGGGAAGGTAGGGAGAGGGGGAGAGAGAGACAGAAAGAGAGATACAGAGGGAGAGGGAGAGTAGGGAGAGAGACGGACAGAGGGGAAGATAGGGAGAGGGGCAGAGAGAGATACAGAAATGGGGAGAGATAGAGAGGAAGATAGGAAGTGGGAGACAGAAACAGAGATGGGGAGGCAAATAGAGAGATACAGAGAGAGAAGAGGAGAGACGGAGATACAGAGAGATACAAAGGATGAGAGAGGGAGGGGCAGAGATACAGAGGGGGAGAGAGACATAGATCAAGAAAGGTTTTGTGGCTGGGTAGGTGTAGCTAGAGGTTCATGTGACTGGGTGGGAGGGAGTGATATCAAGTTGGCCATGCCCACCCAGGTTTTGTGGCTCCCAGTGTTTTTTTTTTCTATGGGAAACAGGTCCAAATAGTTCTTCGAGTGTTTAAGGTTGCAGACCCCTGGTATACAGACCGTAGTAAATTTCTGGACCTTCTGCAAGAGTTGGGGGTTGAAGTATTGTTTCATGATGATTTTGTTCCTTCCCTGAGAAATTGATGGGGGCGGGGGTGAAATAGAAGTTATGCTGGTGGATCCTCTTTGTGACACATGCCCCAGGGATTGGTCCTTCTATCTACTTTGCAATATACACATGAAACCACTGGAGAGGGTATTAGCAGGATCAATCCTTCAAGATAGGCTAGAACAGGAAACAGAGACTAAATTCCTACTTATAGGAATGCTACTTTATTGTTATTGAGTATAAGTGTAGTTTCCCCTCTGCCTCCTCTTATACCAAACAGAATCAAGGGAGGGTTATTTTGAGTTTCTTTCTCATACCTCCCTCTTTGCCAGGACTGAGTTATCTTTTGTTTTCTTTAATGCTTTTGCCAAATTTATTTTAACGTTCTTCTACATCATGCTGCTGATACTCAGTAACTGTATGGGAAAGTGGTGGTTGTAGTTGAGGAAGCCTTTATCCAGTATTGATTGGTTTATCTGTAGCAGCCCTACTTGGAGCAAAAGGGCCTGGCAATGGTAGCTCTTATATTACTGCATGACTACTGAAGATTGCTGCAATGCATTCAATATGTAAATCACTTGGAAATAGTTTTGTGCAAAATGCAGTACCAGTGTTGTGGCTCCAGCCCCCGAGCGTGCTCTACCCTTGGATGAGGTCTCCAAGGATGAGGAAGAGGAACTGGCAAGGGCTCTCTTTCCACGATCCTCCTCTCTGACCCTCCTCTCTGGCAAGGCCTCCTTCATCATTTGCAAAACTGTTTCTGCTCTTGGACTTTACTTTTGGACTAATTAGATAATTGCTTGGACTTACTTCGTTGCCACGGACACATGAGGTAATGAGACTTTGTGTGTAACTGCCAAGTCCTTATCAAAAAAAAGCAATTACTAAAGACTAGGGTGCTAACTCTTTCATAGTGGTGTCTGTTTATTCGTCTGTGCTTGTTGGAAGGGTGGGAACAGAACAACCTGGTTATGGATGGGTGAGAACCTCCGTAACCATATAATGTATGTGTCATAATTCCTGCTCTGTTTTTGGTGTTGCCCTGTATTTTATGGATAGCCTCCTTATTGTGTTAGGCTGGCGTACACATTCTGGAAATTGTTTAAAAAGGAAGCTTTCCAGAAGGTGTTTAGAGAATAACCAGTTTGTGTTTGCAAATTCTTTGAAGATAAATACCTTGGAGATTAGAGCAGCATACAAATTAGACAGACAGGCAAGCAGATAGAATTCCTGTCTGTATTTGCCATGCACAAATAAGAACTTTGCAGCTGGTTGAAATGACAGGAAATGGAGCACAGTGGCAACTGCTAAAGCATTTCATAATTCTTAGTGAATATGCATGTTTCCAAACACTATCCAAACACTTTCTATCTGAAACTATATCACTACATAATCTATGCAAATACTAAAACATACTGTAATCACTGTTCAAAGAAATTTAGGGGAATGTGAGAAATAATATTAGGAGCTTTTCTTCAAATTTGAAATGTGACGTTAGTTTTTGTTGCTTTCGCTTGTCTTCATAGCTTTTGACACAATTTAAACCATGGCAAGGTTGTCACAACTACTAAATACCTCCTATTTTCCTGTTTTTAATGCTGTTTTATGGGGAAGAGACATTGTGGACCACAGACTTAAGCTTGAACAATAGGATTTCCTGCTCCTAGTTTTGGGGGATCAATTGGACGGGACAAACACACACACACACACACACCATTCTATCAATGACTTGAGATTTTTAGAAAAAATCCAGTGAATTATACCATTTTTTGTAATATTACGTGCTTTTTGAAGCAGTTTAGATTTGTATGTTTTCTTCTATTTATTGAATTTGACACTATAATGTGTTCTTCAAGTGGCCACATAATCCCATATGCTTTGGACCACTTTGCCTAATATAAGTAAGAAGAAAATCATTACTGCATAATTTAATGAAAGAGCACTTTCTCACCAAATGCTAAATGTATATTGTACAAATGTTTATATACATATAATTTGTATTAGAGATGTTTACAGAGATAATCCTGAGTAATATAAAGTAAGATTAAAGAACAATAAAAAAGGAAAATGTACAGTGGGAAATTAAGACAAAGAAATTAAGAAATAGAAAAACAAAGTTATATAAAGAAGTGACTTCTGATTTTTTACATCAGTTACAAACTTATCTTCTCTCTTCTCTCCTTAAAGTTACATGTATTGTACAAACACTTTTAATATGGTTTAAGTTATTTTTTCTGGTTCCTTAATGCATCATGTTTTCTAAATAAGATTAAGTAATTTTAATAAGCTTACAGTTTATTTTAAAGATACACAGCAAAGAAATATAAGGAAATTGATCAACTAGCAGATCACATAGAAAATTTGATCCCTTATGTATTCTTTATAGCTCCTAATTTTATTTTATCAAATTTAGAAACAAATTTAGAATTTCCGTCTATATATTACATTTTTTCTTCATTTTCTAATAAATGACACGGAAGATTTAGAGCAGTGGTTCTCAACCTTCCTAATGCCGCAACCCTTTAATACAGTTCCTCCTGTTGTGGTGACCCCCAACCA
>JANHGC010006085.1:97831-108988 GCA_027560395.1 Boaedon fuliginosus | reverse complement strand
TCCCTAGGACCTTAATAAACAGCCCGATCTTACCAAACAGTTCACCCGAACTGGGCTGAACTGGTAGAAACTCACCCCTGCCTATTTTGATTATAGTTTTGTGGAAAGCAAATTGTGTCCTTTCTAATTTTCTGAATGTTTTGATACTTTTGCTACTGAGATTTGTTAGAACTTTGAGTGGATCCTACTTATTTATAGGGACTTATATATAGGAGACTCTGAACAAATAACATCAATGTTTAGTGTTTTTTAAAATTCATTTTGTGAATCTGCTGTCCTAATCTGAAAAAGTAGTTGCTCCTTAGACTGAAAAACTGGTTTCACCATCTTTAGCTTCAGCTTCAAAGAAACACTTCCTGCAATTAAGTAAAAATCTCTCACACTGCTGTCCATTTCTCCACAGCAAACTACTTCAGTTCAGTCACATTTGATGCTTTGTTATCAAAAACTGATCATTTCAGGTCATGCCACATAATCCTGTTGGAGTACATATAGACTTTAATTTGGTTAGTCCAACCAATGAATTTGCCTTTTTTCATCCATTAGCTTGTAAGACTTACTGGTCCACTTGACCTTAACTCTAACCCTAACCCTAACCCTAACCTTGTTACATGGCCTACTTGCACTTCAGCTGATAGATAAATGACCTGATATTCTTCTGCAAAATTATTGGATGCAAAGCATTCCCAAGCGGTGACATGACTAACATACTTGATAAATGAAGTGATTTCTTATTGCAGGACACAATATTTTGGGTATAGTTCAGAACATAACCAGTTTCAAACTGAAGAAGGCAGAGACCAGCAGTTATGTCAATTTATAGAGAATAACCAGACAAAACTAGGAACAAACTTCCCAGCCAGCTCAAGCTAGAGATAACAGGCATTTGACCAAGAAGCTTAAAAAATTCAGCTTCTATAAGGACAGCTAAAGAGATCCAGTTTGTGTATAGTGATTAAGGTGCTGGTTTAGAAACCAGGGAATGGTGAGTTCTAATCCTGACCCAGGCATGAAAGCCAATTGGCTGAACTTGAGACAATCACACAGCTGAGGCAAATTCATCTCACCTAGTGACTCCATAGAATACTGTACAGATAAACCTATAAGAAACCCATAGAATAAGATGCATAATTAATATGTGAGCAAATGAGTGAGAAATTACTTTAAAAATAAATAGATTACCTCAATTTACATGGAATAAAATGTAATTTGTGTTATCTCTGTTAGATTATTCAAAATAAAATAAAAATAAAAATATAAAAATATTATTATAGTATTATAAAAAATAGAAGACTGTTACAATGTTAACTTTAGCGTGTTAAGAAGTTGAGCAGTGGCCTAGAGGTGGAGCACTCGCCTCACATCAGGAGGCTGAGTTCGAGCCTAGGTGGCTGGCAAAACTCCTGTGATGCAGCTGGAACCAGTCGTATCAGCTTCGCCTTTCCACTGGATTGTTTCAGCTGCATGGAGAGGGGGGATTTGCTGCTTGGGTAACATCCTATCCTCCAAAAAGAATTACGCAGGCTATTGTGCTCTGAGGGAACTTATATCTTTACCCAGGAACCCAATACCTTTGTCTTTCAAAACTAATGGATGCCTATACTATACTATAGTGCGTTAATATGGTATTGTTATGAATTATTAACTTATACTTCTTTTATAAATCAACTATTAGAAAAGTATGAACAAGGGTATTTTTTGTCTTTAAAAAAAATAAGAATAATCATACTAAGGAGCACCTGCAACTGACAATACTTGGCTTTTAAACATAAGGCTTGTGAAATGCTTTATAAAAAGTATTTATTGGGTCAAATAGTCTAAACATTTGTGTAGGAGCACATATTTCCCTATGTTAATTTTAGAAATATATATTTATTTTTGAAGAATGATGCTTAATGATTTGCAATTATATGCATGCCTGCCACAATGTTTGGAATTTTATAATAGCAGAACAGATGGCCCTAATTATTTAAGTAAAACGCAGTCAAAAAAGAATTCAAAATGGCTTATTGTGAGCTACATGGAAATTTTTTCTTATTTTCTGCATGACAAACCTATCGAGTTTCAAATATATTGATTAGATACATCTTATAAGTTATGTATGAACAGATTGCAGAAAAAAAAGTCTCAACCTTAGGAGGATTCATTATTGTACTTCTTTTCTCTTACAATGTCTCATAGGAAAAACAGAGCATTCTTTCTACAAACCTATGTTTGAATTGGCAGGATAGAGTCATATTTAACATATGAAACCTCGCTTCTCAATAAAATAGCACAACCTTTACAACACTTACGTTTCTGTCAGAACAGTTCCTTTAATTAATATATAAGGTAATAGATGTGTTAATTTAAAAACTGTAATATTAAACTAACTCCTGTTTCATATGCTTTTGAAATATATCTAAGATGACCCATTAGATTGGGGTAGACCCATTAGATCAGGGGTATCAAAGTCAAGGCGGCCCATCCCGAGCTCCATTCCCACTGGCAGAGGGTTGCAGTAGGCTGTTGCAGCCAAAACCAGAGCTGGTGAGGGCTGCAGGTGTATTCATTGGCAGAGGGTTGCAGGAAGCCGTCACAGCCAAAAACGGAGCTTGGAAGCCCATTTTTGCTGGCAGAGTTCTCGGGCCTCCAAAGGCACCTCTGACACAAATGATATTGAGTCGGCCATTCCCATCCTGGCCCCTGAGGTCAAATACAACCCTGATGCGGCCCTCAATGAAATTTAGTTTGACGTCTCTGCATTAGATAGTTTATTTCCCATTCTTTCTTCATTCATTGTCTTTAAAAATCCCTATCCTGATGGAATCCATGCAGAAGAACTGAACAGTCAGTTTTATTATTTATAGCCAAGTTACTGCAAGCATGTAAAATAAATAGCAATGAAGCAAATGGTAAATATTATATACACCATACAATTAAAATTCAAAAGGTCTGTGTTATATAGAAAAAGTAAAACATTGTAAAAGAATCAATTAGTATTCTCACCACTGCAGCTTTTGTTGAATAATATACATATAATTTTTCTGCTGTGAAGACAAGGTGAGGAAGAAGAAGGAGAACATTGAAAAAGTTATAGATTCTCATCTTAGATTCTCACCTTCCAACGCATCTTAGTTTGCCAAATAACTCCTGTTAACTGGAAAAGCTTAGATCTTGCCTATGCCATTATTTCTGTAAATGCATAATCTTTCTAGAGCCCAAATTCCCACAAATCTTGTATTTATCATTTCAAATATTTAGCTTATCTAAAGTAATTAATTAACAATAAATTCTCTCCAAACAATTCTGCTGTCTTTTGTTTCAAACAGAATGACTCTACAGTATATGTGCAAGCTATGAATACCAGGTCCTGGCATCTATTAGGAATCAGTATTCCTTTAGTATACTTCTATACTACCACTACTCCTATACTACTTCAGTTATTTCCGAATGAACGAAAGAATTGCAGAATTGGTCTTTTTAATCAATTTGGCCCCCAAGTTATTGCCAGCTGAACTGCATGAAAGAAGAACATAAATATTTAAAAGCTTTTAGTTTTCACTGTAGAAAGCTTGAATATACAACATTGCTATTTCAATGATGAAGCAGCCCTTACTCTTTTGAAACATATTTCCATAACTTTTAGATAAATTGTTAATAATGTAATTAAAATATTTATTAACTTTTTTTATAGATCCTGCCCTTCACACCTGTTAAATTTAAGCAGTTTTTCCAATACCTCTAGCTAATGAGCCTTTGACCTAACTCTGTTGAATTACTTGGGCTACCATATTTCCTCATTAACAATTTAAATGATTTGCGCAGTGATAAGAATTCTCTCTGTCTCTTATGATAAGGGATACACAATAATTTTGGAAGGTTCCTCAATTTTATTATTACATTATTTCTAATGTAATAATAATTTCATAGTTTATGAAATTTCACAGACTCATAACATTTTTTTGTTGTTATTTAAAGGCCGGCCCCATGGGCCAGATTTAAGCACCCCACAGTCCAGATTCAGCCTGCTGGCTTTGAGTCTGACACCCCTGCTTTACATGCAACTTTATGCTATATTCAGTTAACAGTAATAAAAATGAACATTAAAACTTGTAATCATTAAAACATTAAAAAAAAGAACAGTAGAAAGCAATACACAATAGAAGAATAATGATGGCAAACAAAATAAACCCAGAAGGACACAGGAAAAAGATACCAGTCATCCCCTCCAAAGGCCTGGGGAAAGAAACTTTAAGACCCTTCACAATAACAGCAAGTTGGGAGAATTTTGAACCTGGGAAGAGCTTCATTCCAAAAGGCAGGCGCTGCTACAGAGAAGGTCCATATTCTAGGGTCCTGCTGGATTGCATTACTTCATCAATGGAACCTGGAGAACACCAACCCTGCCAGATGGAACAGGTCCTTCTATTGGAGATTTCTTCCTTAACTGATAGAACGGGGAAGGTTTAACAGCCAGCAGAATCAATGTGTGCAGACAGATAACCTGACTATAGCACTGGGTCACGTATCACTCTAAATACTGCAGAAGAAGCTAGTAAACCACTTTCTCAAAGTAGGAGATAAACCCAGAACAGAAAGATACAAAGAGGTCTTGAAGAGGATGTTTAGATTCTCAGCTTCCCATGTTATGAACTCACTTTGAATTTCAGCTACATTGTGCTTAAACATACCAAATTAATTAGTACAACGACCAATTTCTTCATCAAAAGTCTTACATGCTTACATGGAAAACAAATAAAATATATTTTACATATTAAGATTTCTTCTACTTCCTAATGCTTAAGAAAATTACAGGAGGTCCTTGCTTAAAGTCCTTATGACTGCCACAGAATATCACATGACCACATGTTGCATCAGCATTACAACACATCACACTGTTTCACAACTGGGTGACTGATTCACAACGTTGTTTGCCATTTTCTGGCAACAAATGCCCACTCAAATGAATAAGTTCACTTAGCAACCGCCATCTTCTTCTTCCTATCATATTAACGCAGGTGCAGCATCTCCAGCTATGTCTCCACCTGTGTCTTACATATCTTTGTTATGGTCTGTTGCCACCAATGCATCCAGGCTGCATTCATCCTTGCTCGCACCTCACTATTGCCTTGGAGATGGGATTCCAGATACCAAAAAATGTCCATCTTCTTTAGGTTTTCTCCATTGATTTGAAACATTCCAGGGGTGGTAACAGTCTATAAGAACTCAGTTTTCTTAAACTTAGCAACCACCATGTTCATTGAGAAACCACCACATTTGCCTAATGACAGCTTTGGTTAATGACCACAATGAAAAAAGCCACAAAATTACTTCTGGTCATGTGTATGCCCCAACTTACAACTGCAATAACTTTCAATCATAACTATGGACTCAATTATGGTTTTAAATCAAGGATACCTGTATTACATTTTGTCAGTTTCAGTATTTGTTTAATTTAAAAACAGAACAATTTTTTTCACTTCCTGAAATTACTCTTTGCTCAAAACTACAAAAATCTAAGTTAAAATAAATAAAACAGAAAGCAACAAAACTTTTCTGTTCTAATTATAAAATGGTATTTCATAGTTTTATTTACTAGATAGGAAGGGTATTTACATATTCAAGGCAAAGGAACCTAGAAAATGTAAACTTGTGGGTCTCCTTAGTAATTTTCTAATGTTTAACATCTAAGGCTAAAATATTTAAATTGTCCTCCTTTAACATCTTCAGTGGATCTAGTATAAGTTAATAGAATACAAAATTATAGTCCCTATACAATTTTTATATTGAGCTGTATCTGTACAGTACTAAACTTCATACATACAAATTTTCAAAATAGAAATAAAAAAATAGAATTTAATGTAATAAAGATTGATTTGCTAAATGTAATTATTAATCACTTAATACTGAAAGCAGAAATTTAAACACAACAGTATATCCCATCATACATGCAATTTTAAAAACATTAACCAAAAGTATTGTAGTATGACTAAGAATTTTCTGTTTGTTATCATTAAATTTAGCAAAATATTACTCACATTTTTGCCTTAGACTGATTTACAATTTTTAAGCAGTAATGCTACCTACCATGTCTCCTGGAAAATAAGGCCCAGTCTTATATTTTTAGGGCTCCAAAATAAGGGCTAGGGCATATTTTGGGGAAAACACAATTTCAGGGTTTTCAGCCTAGTTAGGTGCCCTGCCTTCTGACACACACAGAAGAGGTAGTACGCACGGTGGGACCAATGGTATTTGAGGGAATCAGATTGACTCCAATTAGCACTATGATTCCTATTTAATATGAACACCTGTATTAAAATTCATTTGTCAATGGTGAATATCATTTTTAAAAGAAATTTAAGTAATTTGTACATTTTTTCTAATTTAAACTTATATGAAAAACTTTCAACTTGGAAATGCATTTCAGTAGAATAAAAAACAAGTTCTGTTAACATATATTTAGAAAAGAAGTTCATAACTCCATTAAAAATAAGAAAGAAGAATATGAGAAACATCTACATAATTCTGTAAAAGTGTGGAAGATACGTGGAAAATATTTTCTTCCCATTTTCATAACACTCTAACCTTTTAACCAAATGAAGTTAAATGGTAAAAGGACATGTTACTTTATAAGACTACTACTTATAAGGCTACTACTATTATATGGATATGATTATAGTCACAAAATTGGAAAACTTTTAAATGGAGCTAGACAAAACCATGGAGTGCAAATAATGACAACTAATCTTAATAATAATAATAGTAATTTATTAAATTTATACCCCGCCTCTCTTCACCCGAAGGGAACTCGAGGCGATCTTGCTTTCTGAAACAAAAAAATTACATGTCTTTAAATAGCAGCTGCAAGAAAAAACACAAAAAAACTTCTGCCAAAGAGAAGCCCACTAAGACGATACAAAGGCAACAGCTGTTCACTTTTGAAAGACTGACTGCTGAATTGACAGGATTCTGGTCTGATTTGGAGAACAATGTTATCCCATTTGTTTTACACAAATCTTACGCAACTTTCTGTAGGATTTTTGAAGGTATGCTTTGCTGGATACCTGTGGATAGCCATTTCCAATGTTCCATAGAGCAAAGTGGTTACCCACAAAACATATTTATTCTAATTGCTCACTTTCTAATTTTCAGAAAGGATACCTCTTTCAATTACACCTGGAAAAGTATCTAGCAAGGGAAAATGAGGTTCCAACAATATGGTGGTTGACTGATTGTTGATGTTAATTTTAATTGTATTTTATAATGGTTTGATTATGTTTTGTATATTGTGTTTTTACCTTGTAAGCCGCCTCAAGTTCCCCTTGATCGGGGAAGAGAGGCGAGGTATAAATCGAATTAATAATAATAATAATAATAATAATAATAATAATAATAATAATAATAATAATAATAATAATAATATAAATGAAGGCGTCTTAATATGCTACATTGATGTATTTACGGCAGTGTTTCTCAAACTTCATTGGTTCACTGCCCTTTTAGAAAAAATTGAATGCTTAACGCCATCCTGCCAAGCCCCACCCCCAAGCAGGCAGGTGGTGAGCTGCCCAAGCCCTGCCCCTGGAATACCCCGCCTCTTGCCTATGGCACTGCTGGAGGTTGGGCCAGCCCCAAGTAATGGTGAGGACATAGAGGACAGGAATATACATTGCACCAGCACCGTTCTGACCCACGGGATAACAACTGTGCGGGAAGCTCTCAGTGAGAAGCCCCTCCCCTCCTTAGCTCATTGCGCAGGTGCAGCATGGAAGCCAGCTGAATCCTCTACCGGCCACTGATTGGTTCCTGGCACTCCCTAATTCCACATGGACCTTCCAATGCCCCTTAGACTGCTCCAATGCCCACTAGGGGGCGGTACCCCCAACTTTGAGAACCACTGATTTACGGCAAATATGTGGTTCCAGTCTGATTATGACATTACACTTCTAATTTCAATATAATTTCATTATACTACTAACGTCAATGGAAAAAAAATGCCTTTTTTTTAAGGAAAACTTTTGGGAGTTGGTTAAGGTGGGAAAGTTGAGACTAAAGCAAACAAGAAAATTTCCCAAAGCTTCAAATCTGGGTCAAAAGGATCAAATCATCTTTTTTTTCTGTCTGGTGCATTCAGTCTCCTACAGCTGCCTTTATAATGCTGCCAGAATGCTTTCAGATTTCATGCTTTGGGTCCACGTCAAGACTTCTCGACACAGACTGGAAGTAAGATGCCTCAGGGTAGCCTAGAAGCAGGAGGCCATGATAAATGAATGAAAGTAGACATTAAAAAAAAAACACCTATGAATTGCCGAGTTGTATGTTGCAGAGAACAGGGTGATTGCTCACTGTATCAGAGACAAAACACGTGAACAAAGACAGAATTTGGACTAGCCTTAAGAAATGTATATTCGTGTGCCTTGCCTGACACAAAAATGTAGTATATCAAAAGAAATATTGTATTATCCTGCTGCTTGTTTTATAACGCTGAAAGTACAGCTGAGGCAGTTTTGGGGGAGAAAGGAGGTATTTTGTTGCTCTAGGTAGAGTAACACTTGTTATTTCTCTCATACAGTGTATTTCTTGCATTTCTCAGATAGTATTCTAATATTTTCAGTTTTAATCGCTGATAGTTTTTCCCTCTCTAACTAATTGAATTCCATTTGTAAATTAAAGCATAACAATAAATAGCTAATAAGGCTTTGAGGAGGACTATGAAGAAAGGTGCAGTATGGAAAATATATTTGATTAGAAAACTTGAAAAAACATTTGAATATTTAGTCAACTAGGAAGAACTTAGATATTTCTTAAAAGTCCTGAACACATTTATTTATTTATTTATTTATTTATTTATTTATTTATTTAAATTTATACCCCGCCTCATTTTCCCAATCAAGGGGAACTCTAGGCAGCTTACAATAAAACAATTCAATATAATACATCATATAATAATTAAAACATTTCTAAATACAATCTCTCACAACAATCATCCAAGGGGAGGGACATGTTAGTTCCAGGCCCTCCGCCAAAGCCAGGTCTTCACAGCTTTGCGGAAGGCTAACAAGGTGGGGGTGGTCCTAATCTCAACGGGCAGATCGCAACGCAGATTACATTCATTGTAAATATTTTTTAAAGCTTCCTTAGAGCACATAAGAGTACATGGAGATTTTGTAGAGGTTGCTTCCTATTTGAAAGTCTTTCAAGTCAATTCACTACTCTAGAACTCAACTACTATATTGAACAAGCTGTCAGGTAAGATGGATAAGATTGTATATAGAACAAAGAAGTGTATCTGCATTTTGATTTATATTTTGCAGAATTCTTTTGTAAAGGTGACTTTATCTTTTTTATGGGCATATTTTATTAATGTAACATATATCATAACTCATCTTACCTCAATGATTTTCAGAATGATAGATACAAGAATTAGTGGATTCTAAGAAACAAAAACAATATCTGAAGGCCTGAGTTTTTTCATATTTTGCTGCTTGCTTAAATAATATCAAAGAGTACAGTCAGTTAAGCTTAATACAGACAACAGCAAATCATAGATTCAACAGGCAAATACCCTATCTCATATCCTATCTTTTCTACACTTAATATTCTTTGAAAAAGCCTACCTAAATTTTTGCTAAATTTTGCAGAAGATTCTGCAATAAGAGGTAATTTCTAATTTTTCATTCACTCTATTCTATCCTTTATACATTTGCTTTTACTGCTGTTTTTCTTTTCTCTTAAAAGAACTGAACTGTGTTGACTTGAATAGGAACTTTGAAATGGATTATAAGAATCCTAATGGGAAACTTCATATCTGGAAATGATAAAATGCCTTTAAAAGTTGATCACAATAGGCACAAAAATTTAAATGCATCAATGGATCTCTTCAAAGAGATTGGGCTCAGAAAATAATCTGAGTTATCTAAAGTTATCTGTTATGATAGAAAAATTAGGTTACGTCACTGAAGAGAAACAAGTTTCATTGAATAAACTTGAAATAGGTTTTAAAATGAAAGTTTAGGGGAAACAGATTGAAAAATATGAAACAGTGAATATATGAAAATATAACATATTTAACAATTAAAATGATACATAACTGCTAAATGTGAATACTCATGTGGACAACCTTTTTATGTTAGTTTTACAAAAGGAACTTGTAGAATATATTAGAATAATAGAGTTGGAAGAGACTTTGGAGGTTTTCTAGTTCAACTAGTTAGCCGCCTCGAGTTCCCCTTGATCGGGGAAATGAGGCGGGGTATAAATCTAAACAAACAAACAAACAAACTCCCTGTTTAGGCAGGAAATCCTATACCATTTCAGACAAATGGTTGTCCAATCTCTTCTTAAAATCTTCCAGTGTTGGAGAATTCACAACTTCTGGAGGCAAGTTGTTCCACTCGTTAATTGTTCTAATTGTCATTGGTTTGTCTCTAGGTATTCACTGAATCATTGCTTGATAATCTTTTCCAGAATTTTCCCAGATATTAAGGTCAGGCTGATAGGTCTGTAGTTACCTGAATCTATTTTTTTTATATATTTTGAAGATGGGATCAACCTCAGTTCTTTTCCAGCCCTTTGGTAGTTCCCTGATGTTCCAGATCTTTGGAAGTTCAGTGGTTCTGAGATCACATCTTCCAATTCCTTCAAAAGCTTAGAGTGTAATCTATCTGGTCCCAGTGATTTAAACTCGTCTAGGGTGGACAGGTACTCACTTACCATTTTCTTGTCTATTTTAATTTTTCTTGTTTATTTTAACTATTTCTAATCCACTTTTTATGATACTGTTTTTGATAGGTACAGCTATTTTTCCCCCTTTGGTAAAAATGGATGCAAAAAATAAATTAAAAAGTTCTGCTTTCTCTTTGTTGCTTGTCTTGTTGAAGTTGTTAATGATTTCATGAGAAGAAATATAGTAGACTATGAACTTTTTTTACTAAATTATAAAAGGGTTTGTTAACAATACCAACAATTCTAGAGACTTCCGGGGCCACTTCCGGTGCTACTGGTCGCGGGGGATCTCGCTCTTGGGGACCCTGCCCCAGAACTGCCGGCCTGAGGGTCTGAAAAGACCCAAAGTCTATCTGTAGGATAGACGAAGTAGAGGAGCGTGGGAAGGAGGGTAGAGGGGATACGCCGATCCCCTCCCCACTTCCCTGGAGCTCCTGCTAGGGCCGGACA
>JANHGC010006085.1:71342-81499 GCA_027560395.1 Boaedon fuliginosus | reverse complement strand
GCTGACAAAAAGCCCACCCCCCACTCATTCAACAACAATCATCAATAGTTGTTCTATTTATATTTGCATATCTTGGTATTTTGTTATTTTTCTCTAGTTTTTCTCTTCTATTCTGCTGTCTTCAGGTACTGCAAACATTCACTATCCAAATTTTTTTTCCCTTTCTTATCAACAATTTTTCAGTTTGGGGTTTTATGGGGAAAGTGCTTGTCTTTTGAATTCTAAAGTCCCAGAGCACTTTAGCTTTTTCATTTTCTAATACTTTTGGTCTATTTTGTAGTCCCACCAGTTCTTGCTTGCAGGAAAATGGTATTTCTTGCAGATTTTTTATTGCGCCATTGTTGCTACTTTGTCAGGGCGTTATTTCTTCAGCTTCTTTGCAGAAGCACCACTTACTGTCTGCTGCTGTCTTCTCAATTTTTGCTTTGTTCTTAAGGCTTGGTTTTGTACAGCCAGAATTAGCCCCTCTGTCTCCTTCTTCAACTTTTTTGTTCTTAGCCTTTGCCAGATCTTGTTATCTGCTTTGTCTGTTTTTTTTTAAATGTACTTGCCATGTAATACTTTGCCATGCCATGTTTCTTTTAATAATAATGATAATATTAATATTTTAATTATAATACATTGGTGTGTCAATTTATTATCATTATTATAAATTTATTATAGCTGCCCCTTTTCATAGACTCTGGGCAGCTTAGAAATACAAAATAATAAAAACAGTTAAAATAGGCATACATGCAACATGTTACATCGATAATAGGACCTCCTTGGACTTCTTAACTAGGGATTTCTTAGGGCTTTTTTTTGGGGGGGGGGTAAATAATTTTTTATTTTTCAAAATGAAAAACAACATATCTTATGTCCAATCAGTGTTTCCTGGGTTACACACATTTTCAAAAATCATTTCCATCAATTTCCTTGTATATATCCTGTTCTTTTTATTTCCTTTGTCTGTCTTCGCCATTGATTTCCTCATTCCTTTACTGCTAGCCTCTCTCCCCCACAATCCAACCTGGCAATTTTTTTGTCCTTTTCCATATTTTTTAGTCTCAAAAGGTTCAAATTCTTTTTTATTTCAGAGAAAATATGCTCTTTTATATCCTTTCTCTTTCTGTTTATTCATCGCCATTTTCCCCTCAGTGCCATACTCCTCCTTCTGCTCGTCATCCACCTCTGCCTCCTCAAATCCATGTGCCGTTGGTTGTTCCCTCTGTCCTATTTTCGTCTCAATATTCTCCATCTTTTTCAACATTTTATTCATCATTTATCTTTAAATTCAGCTCCCGTCGCTCTTATTTCCTCCACATTGCCAATGATTGAAGTACAGAGATCCTGCATAGCAGCAAACTCCTCTCATGTTTCCATGTTTAATAGCAAAGTCTGATTTATTCAAATTTTAAGTCCAGAGGCTCTCTCACCCATTCGTCTGTATTCAGGAACTCCAGAAATTTCTCCTCCAGATCTCAGGGAAGGTGGTAGGAACAGAACCTTTCTCTTTTCTGTTAAGTTGCCTCCCTTCGATTTCGCCACTTCTCCACTCATTGCAACTCAATGTTTGATAATCCTGGGGTTTCTGAGTTAATTTAAGCCTCACCTCATCCAGATCAGCATCCGATTGGATTTCACTACTTCTTCCTCCAGTGCTTTCTTTTCCCGAGATGGTCCCGACTAATTGGCCACCATTTTGGTTGCCATCCTGGTCGGTCCTCGGCTAGGGGACTCACGCTAAGGTGGGGAGGGGACGTGCATATCCCCTCAACCCTCCCTGCCAATCCCCTTTGCTTTGCCTCCCCTCCAGGGAGACTTAGGATCCTCTAGGATCCCTTGGACTGGCAGGCCTGGGGCGAAACCATGGAGCTCGCATGTTTCGCTCCCAAAGTCGCCGGAAATCAAACCCTGGGATTTCTTAGGACTTCTTAACTAGGGAAGAAGTTAACTATATGGAAAGGAGAATTGTGGCAGTCACAGAGTTTTAAATCAGTAGCTTTCTATATAGATATATCCTTTACAGTAGGTATCCTCAATTTTCATACATGTTGGAACAGCTGCCATTGCCCATAATGGCTAGAAATTCTGACGATTGCCACAGGCACTAGGATGAGGAAGGCCAATCTATTCATACCTATAAATAACATCTAATAAACAAGAAGGTTTAACATGCAATGGGTGGAAAAGCTATGGCAAAGCAGTCAGGGGCGCATGAGTTAACAATGAGCTCAAGCATATGAGAATAATAGAAGAAATAATCAAAACCTGGCTGAGACAAAGAGAGCCATCTTGAATATTTTTAAAGTATGAATAGGCCAAGAAGAGACAGGCTCAGGAACTTGAGAGAAAGATGAAGGAAAAGCCAAAATGAGTGAAGAGACAACTGGAAGCTGAGCGAATATAAATTCTGAGGAGGGAGGGGGAGAAGTCATGTCAAGCTTAGAAAAAGATATATCTTTCATCAATAAGTAACTTTGAAGACATTAACCCCAAGGGGAAAAGATTATAAATCTTATAAATGTCTGCATACACATCCAATCCATTAACTGCTATCTCAGCAACAAAAATTTAATAGTCCCACATTTCTAAAGCGGTAACCTTGGAGGGCAACTCAAATCAATCAGTTACGGTAGATTAAAATTGCAGCTCTAATTAATCACATTATTTTGGCTCAAGTACAACTATTAAATATTTAGTATTTTTATATTGCTAAAAAAGCAAATAGGACCTGGCTTTGTTTCTCTATGTTGTAAATATTAATTTTGCCTAGGTCAAAGCCATATTTCTACTAATGACACTAGGTTTGGGTTTCATTTCACTTCGCAAATAATTATTTGGGTTTGAAAAGCCAAAGATTGGCTTTTTTAGCCTAAAACAAGTTTTTAAAATGAAGAATAGTTCTTTCTAATGAATATTTTCCCCTTATTCTTTCACTGCATCTTCAGTTGAATAGCCAAATATTTTTAAACACTCTGTTCCAAATGTGGGAGAACTAGATACAAGAGTTGGGAGCTCAAAACTAGAATTTAATCTTCTTTATGTCCCACTTCCATCATGCTTTCTAACATAAATTGCCTCTTCCAAAGTTCCTCTTTGGGATAATAAGCATACAAAAGGCTAAATCTTTCCTTCCAGATAGTTATTATTTATGGGAAATAATAAATGTGTACTTCTTTTGCTTGAAAACTCTAGGATCCTTAACAATAAATATCTGGAGATGAGGGAAAGCTCTATATTTAATATATTATATTATTCGCCAGTCTAGTGCACTCTCTTTATGTTGGATTTAAACTATCATACTTTCCAACTAATTAAGAAGCACTGATATCTAAAAGGTGTCAACATCCAAGACAGCACACTATTCAAAGTGGCCACATCACACCATTTCAGAGTTGCCACACATGCACAAGGGAAGGGGATGCATGGGGCCACAGATGGGTGTCGGGTGATGGGGCTCACACTGGGAGAGGCAAGCCAGCTGTGGTCAGTTCAGAAGCCATCCATGCCTGAAGAGTACTTGCTGGAGCCAGCCAGAGAGCAATTGGGCTTGGAGAGTGCTTGCTGGAGTTGGCAAGGGAACAACCGGGCTGAAGCAAGACTACTTGCTGGAGTCAGCCAGGAGCAACCAGGAACGGAAGGCAGAGTGTGCTGAGTCTATGTAGCCAGTTGGCTAGCAGAAGCCAGTAATACTGGCTAGGAACCCTTTTACTTATATTGTTCACCACATACTAAGACTCCAGTAAAGAGTCCGTTCTGCTCACAGAGTGACCTGTTTTGCTAGCTTGGTTTGGAACCATAACAAAAGGCTAGTCCATTCTTAGAAAAGCATTTGCTGCCTATTGTATTTTCCTTCCAGAATTGGGGGAGGGGGGAGGCAAAGCAAAAAAGTTGTACATGGATTTGCACTCAAAGACTGCAGAATCAACATGGAAGCACCCATGTGAGATTGCAGGAAGCACAACTGCTTTAATGATCGGGTGGGGGATGCACCAAAGCATCTCTTTCAAAGACCTTGCATTATCCTATTTTCATGGATGAGAAAACTGAAATAAGCTTTTCGTGTATTCCAATGAAACAATAAAAAATTGAACATTTGGACAACACAACTGGAAAACTGACAAGCTATTTTAGGGAGAAAGGAAATCAGTGAATCCATTGTGACATAAGATACCGTAATGTTTTTACACTATGTTCCTCCCATTCTTTTCCATTTATACACAAGATTTCAAATGATGGATTAAATATCCAAATTATCCAAAACTTTTATGTAATAATGCAAAACAGCAGTTTCTTACTTTATTGAAGTATTTTGTGGAACTTCAAAAGATATTAGGCGACCCCCACCAGAATTATTGGAGCTGGCATTTCCACAGGCTACATCAGGGATTATCTATAAAGAATGTGCATAAATATGAGACATCCTATATAACTAAAAGTTTTTAAATAGAACCCAAAAACTGGTTTTAAAATGTAGTAAAACTGAAATGTATTTGATGGATATATTTTGGAAAAATTACTTTCTGAAACTTTATAGAGCAACAAACAAAAAGGCTCAGCTTGAAAATACATTGGCTTGGATCTGGTTTTCTTAAGAAAAACACAAAGGGCTTTTCATATTGTAACAACCTAGATTCCTAATGGATTGCAACACAATCCTTTAAAAAAGCAGGTAATGAAAATTCATTGGCTTTCAGGGACACACAGCAAGATAGCTGATAGGATCTCTCAGCATCCTACTGTTGTGTAGTGTGGAATACAAACAACTCATAGGTAACAATGCTTTGCCACTTGATGCCAGCAAAATGAAGAACAATTATTATCTTTTTTCCTATGAGAAAAGATTTTTCACAATATAAACTAGAGCCATTGCTACTTGCCAAGGAGAAAAAAAATACTATGAAGTATTTGTTTATTTTTGTAGGTAAAATGTTTCATTTTCAGGCAGTGCTTCTTTAAAAAACATTAACAAAGTATGCTATTAATATGTCTTCCACATTGATTAGATTGCAAATTCAGCAGCATCTCAGTGAAATGTATAAGCTATAGCCTAAGAGTCCTTGAGAGTACTACCTTGTCCTTGAGAGTATTTCCTGCCTATTTTACAAATGCTCACAACATTTTTTTTCTTTTTTCTTTTCTTTTTGACTCCAGATTTTAGGCTGTTCTGCCCAATTCTCTTATTACAGAAAAATTCAAAACATTAACATTCTCCTAAAAACCTTATTACATACAAATCTATACCTATAAAAAAGAGGTGGGATGCGGATGTGCTTTATACAAACTTTCAGTTCTGTACCAATCTACCTCAAACTTGCCAGATAGGTAGAAAAGCGTAGTAAGAAAAGCACTGTTGGGGTCTGCAAAAGGTAGAGTCCATTATTAAACCCTTTTCTGGGCAGCAAAGAGGACATTCTTCAATAACAAGCAGCAACTCCTACTGAGCATGTGCAGAATTGCTTCTCTCTATTGAGCATGTGCGGTTTTTAAACTGACTGAGGCACCATATTCAAACCTCTGAGGCGCCATGTTTTAAACATATAAATTCCAGATTTGCCCCAGTGGCGACAGGCCCAAGACACACGAAGCAGCCCACCCCGCCAAGTTAGGTTGCCTATGATGTTGGAGGGGGTGTGGGGGCCCCCACAAATGGCTGTGGCCCAATGCCCCTGTTAAGCCCCAGCTGCCTTTCCTCACAGCTGGGCCGCCCTTGGCCTAGAGCCTGGCCTGCCCTTGGCGAAGAGACATGGGAGGGGGTGCCATGGGGTTCAGAAGGGCTGCAAATGCTGTGGCACAAATATACTTCTTAAAAAAAAACTCAAGTAAGGCTGGGTAATCAGCTAGTTTTTAATAAAAAGACTATTTCTCTGATTACCAAACTGTGGAAGCTTATGATTCATTTACTAGACTCACCCAAACATTTATTACATTTTTTCATTATTACATTTTTTCTTTCTATTCCTTTTCTCCATTGCTTAGATATCATTAGCCATTAAACAGATGTTTATATTAAGTACTTTACAAATTCCATTAAGCATAAAGTTTTCATAACTGATTAAATATAGACCTGAAATTATAAGGGCCAAGAGAAAAGAAAGCTTAACTGTGAAATAACAATAATAAAAGTAGGTGTTTAAAGTGTAGTTATCTCAAAATTTCAATCAAAAATTTGTTTTAAAATTAATTGTTGTTTGTAAAATGTTTTATGTATTCCTTGTCATGAAGCACTTAATTGTGTTCAGAATTGGAGTGGTTAAGAACTACTGGAAGACTATATCTTTCTATCCTTTTGATATTTGGTTATGAACAAAAAGGCAATTCTAATCCACACTGGTGATTTTTAATATGTAACAAGAGACTGCTAGTTATTCCAGATAATTAGCACAGATAATAATCCAAAGAACTATGTTATTAGTTCTTCATGACCACTAAGGATTTGGAATTGGGTCTCTCAAATAGGAGCTCCGCCTTAAGCAGATGGCAAACTAGTTTTAAAACTCACAAGAGATTTCAAAGTAGATTGTGATATGGCATAATGGTGCGGTTTTAAAGGAATGCTATAGGATATACTCAGATCTCTTGTGTAAATAAAGAAATGTTTTGGATTGGGATTTTGTTTGACATAGTAAACAGACATTATTTTTCCCTAATTTTAATGAAAACTTATACAATTTGCATTCTTAAAATGAATTTTTATTTGTTTCCAAAGTTTTCCAAAGGATCGTTATATTACAAAATTTTGGTTTCTAATGCAGCGAAATGTAAATGTATCTAAATAAAGAAACTATTATGGATAAATGTGGACAAACGAGCATATTGGAAATAATGAATGTTTGGAAAAATGTTTAATTAGGAGGAAATATAACGAAGTGTGTACATTTTTTATTCTTAAACCAATGAGAGAAAAATTATTGTACTAAGGATAACATTGGCATAAACATACTTGAATGAAAACGGATTTTGCTTTTCCTACTGTTATATATGAAGTGTTAAAAGAAAAATATTCCTGAAGCCAAGCTTGACTGTTGATAAATATGAGTGTGTCTATCTTGCTATTTTGGCAAAAATAAACTTGATTATTATGCTTTCTTATAGGGTGTTTGACTTCCCAGTTTAGAGCCCTGGTTTTAGGAGTTTTCTGTCAAATAGGAAATTGTCTGTAACAAAATATGTACTGTATTCAAAAGCCTGATTTTTATTATACATTTCATAAGAATTCTTTTGTCCCATAACAAAAGTCTTTAAAAGTGTAACCTTTAAAAGTGTAAACTTTCTTAGCATTTAATAATACATTATTAGTAATAAAAGAGTTCTGTTTCTATTCCTAACCTGTATTTTAAAATATATATATAAGAAACCAATGATATGGAGTAATTTAAACAGTTGAATATTCAACAGTGTATATAGATATTATGTATTGTATGCCGGGCACCCATATATGTCTGATAAATAACTAAATAAAGTAGCCTCACCTATTATAATATTATACAGAAAGAACAAAGTGAATTGTTGAATCCTTCAGTTGCAAAACTGCAATCCTACCCCATCTGCTGACATTTTGGAAGACTGCAGCTTAATCCAAATTACAAATGCCACATTTAAAATAAAATATTATTCTGTGCCCATATGTTCAGAATGTTTAGAAAATGTCTAAAGGAAAGGCCTTTAAACCTTATTCAAGTATATATTCAAACCAAGTCCATAACCCATACAGTATGTAGGTAACGGATCTAATACAAGATTTTTTTTCCTTCCTAGAATAAATAAGTTCATAATAAATATTGTAAAATGTCATATCCAAATCATTGCCACCTCAGTGGTCAGGGTAGGAAAGAGATCGTCTAGATTAGAATGATATACCTTAGTGACTAATTTCCTCCCACTTCTATACACAAACTTTTGACTTGCACAAATCTATAGAGTTTAAAGTCTAGTTTTGAAGTTGTGGTTCATGACATCTAAACCCAAATGTGTAGGGATTTCAGTTCTTTATTTCAGTCAACAACTAGGGATAAAAGCAAGAAGAAGAAGAAATGAAGCAGAAATCATCTGCAGGATAAAATTGTGAATTCAGTATATCATGATATATATACACACACATACGTATCTATATCTATATATCTGCATATATATCAAAATTTCAATTTGCTCATATGTATCACCACTAAAACCTGTATTGAAAACCTTGTGTGGGGTTCTGGCTGGTATGTGTAAAAAACATTGTAGGTGTTCCCCCCACAATTTCTCTATTTCTCTATAAAATGCTTATCTGCTGCTGAGCTGTATCATTGCTGACATGGTCAGGAAAGAATATGCATAATGACCAATCAAGCATATGCATCTCCATGGCATTCAGCAGTTGGTCAACATTCAAGACTATTGGGCTAACCATAATTCTATACACTTCTGATTTTAAGCAAATTGGTCTGTTCCTTATTCAGAACATTCCTTCCACCATATCTTCCACCACAGCTATGTTTCATTTCCCTTCTCGCACCCTTCCCCATTAATGCTGCTGTCACCTTGCAGATGGTATACTAATAATCGAAGGTGTTTGGCTTCACTAGATCTTTGATAGTGAAGGTACTAGGCTGGTCTCTAGATATTAAATCTTCTTGATATTGAAGTGCAAACCAAATTGGCTAAGATGGATATTCCATGTCTGAACACAATACTCCAGTCCTTACATGGCAGAAGCTGCAAGAAGGACACATCATGTACAGTAGAGAAATCATAATTATTTCCATTTCTTCTGATTTGACATTGCTCATGTGAATGTCTGAGTAATTGTATTTTGCTATCTTAAGTCCCATCAAGAAGAAAAGGATATAGTTCCATCAAATGTATTTGGTATTCAAATACATCAGTGTTACTAAATGAACATTTCTGAATAGTTTTATTTATTTTTCCAAAAATAATGTCAAAAGGTTATTTTTCCATCAGTTCAATCACATTAATATCCTTTTGTGGCTGCTGTATACTGCTCACTATGACTACGCTTCATATTTCTCTTAATTCAAAATGAGAATTGTACTTTTTGGACAAGACAAGTAATGATAGCAATTCAGAGTTGAGCAACAGGTGTTATACTTTGTCCCAATTGTACAACATATGTTTAAATCATCACATATATCTTGTCTTTTGCTGGATGTCCCTGGATAAAATGGCATGAAACTATGATCTGTTGATCTAATCTAGGTTTTTCAGAGACTTTTGGTACTATCAATCATGATAGCCTTCTGTAAAAGCATAATGGATGGCTAACCTCCCCCCCACACACACACACACATACACACACACAGACTGTATTGAAATGGCTCTATCTTTATTTACCTAGACGGCTCCAGAGAAAAGCTCTGGGTGATTTCCAGGTAAGTCCAACACCAGAATTTTCATTTGATTCTCTAATAATTATACTCTCAAATGTTGGAGAATACCATTTTGCCCCATTTGTTAATCTCTGACTTTATATATCAAGTTACATGAAACTGAGTGCCCTAAATAATCTTAAGATGTCCAACTCTATTTACTCTTTTCATCAAAGCATTTGTAGCTGTTTTTTTATCTGGCTGTTTGGACAATGTGCTTCTGAAATATGCCAGAGTACACAAGTACAAATCTAAAAAATAAAAGCAGGATATGAATATTTTAGTAAATAAATAACACCATATAAGGTAAAAGAAAGCATACTCATATACAAGTAAAGTATGTCTTTGTAAAATTTTTCTTCCAGCAGACTTGTCTTCTCATACAGCAAAAGCATTTCATTCACAAAATTTATTTTATTTATAGAATTGTCCTTGATAAACAACTCCTGAAGAATATCCTGTCTTACAAAACATAACAATTTGGAATAGATCATACTATACATTAATTCTTTAACACATTTAATTAAGTTCATTTACTTTTAAAAAATTAAATTCTTTTTAAAGCAAATATGTATAAAATGTATTATGTATATATAAAACAAATATCATGATAATTTTTCTTCTGCTGTACACTATTAGACAAGGAAGACTGATTTGCAGAGGCAGATGCAATAAAAATGTTCCTCTAAGTAAACGTTACGGCACTTTCACAACCACTGCTAAGGCTATTATTTTATCAACAGTTATAGAGTTGCTGGGCATGTTGGTTTGTTGAAACTGTGTACAGAAGAAACAAAGAAAATGTGA
>JANHGC010006082.1:10243-23877 GCA_027560395.1 Boaedon fuliginosus | reverse complement strand
GGAAACTGATTATCTGAATCCTCTACAGTCTGGTTTCAGGCCTGGTTACAGCACTGAGATGGCACTGGTCACACTAGTGGATGATCTCTGGTGGGCCCGGGACGAGGGAGCTTCCTCCATCCTGGTGCTTCTTGACCTCTTGTTGGCTTTCGATACCATTGTCCATGATATCCTTCTGGGGCAGATTGAGGGATTGGGAGTGGGCAGCATCTTATGGTGGTTTGCCTCCTATCTCTCGAGCCGCACCCAGCTGGTATTGGTAGGAGGGCAGAGAACTGATCCAAGGCCCCTGCCTTGTGGGGTGCCTCAGGGTTTGGTTCTCTCACCCCTATTTAATATCTACATGAAACCGCTGGGTGAGATCATCCAATGGCATGGGGTTGGGTATCATCAGTATGCTGATGATACCCAACTATATAGTATGCCCATGATACCCAACATTTCTGCTCCGGGCCGAACTACTGCACCTTGATCCGTCAAAGTGATGTCCCGGTGCCTGGAAGCTGTGAGGATCTGGATGGAGATCAACAGGCTCAGACTCAACCCCAACAAGACTGAGTGTCTTTGTATGTTGCCTCCACGTGGTCCATTTGATTTTCCATCATTAATGCTGTGGAGGGGTGTGAAACTACCCCCTTCAGAATGGGTGTGCAACTTGGAAGTTCTCCTGGACCCGCAGCTGCAATTGGAACATCATCTGGCAACTGTGGCCAGGGGAATTTACACACAGGTTTGCCTGTTGCACCAGTTGTGCCCCTCCTGGACCAGGAGGCTCTACTTACAGTCACTCATGCCCTTGTCACCTCTTGATTAGATTAATGCAATGAGCTCTACATGGGGCTACCCTTGAAGAGCACTCAGAAGCTCCAATTGGTCCCGAATGCAGCCGCGCGAGCGATTAAGGGTGTGCCTCAGTGCACCCACATAACACCTGTCCTCCACAAGCTGAACTGGCTCCCAATAGTTTTCCAGGTGCAATTCAAGGTGTTAGTGACATCTTTTAAAGCCCTTCATGGCTTAGGAGCGGGGTACCTTCGAGACTGCCTTTTGCCACCACATGCCTCCCAGTTAGATCCCACAGAGTTGGCCTCCTACAGGTCCTGTCAGCTAAGCAATGCTGACTGGCAGGCACGTGGTCAAAGGCCTTCTCTGTGGCAGCACCGGCCCTCTGGAACCAGCTCCCCATCGCGATTCGAACTGTCCCAAGTCTGTTGGCCTTCCAAAGAGCTTTGAAGACCTGGCTTTGCCAGTGGGCGTGGTATTGAATAACTCCCCTGTAAGAATGGTGGTATGTTTGGTGTATGATTGTGTTTTAATTGTGAACCTAGAGATTGTTTTTTATTACTTAGGATGTTTATGTTGTTTTACTGTTTTTTATTGTATTTTTATTGTATTTATTGTATTTTAACCATGCTGTAAGCCGCCTCACGTTCCCTTTGACTGGGAAGAGGCAAGGTATAAATCCAATAAACATAAACATAAACAACATAAACAAATTTCAGTGCAGTGCAGTGTTTCAACATCCCATTTGACAAACCAGATCAAAGGCAGTGAGAACAGCCCCTGTTAGCTGAGCTGCAGCTGAATTCAGATCCTGTCCACACCCTTCCTGCTTCTTGCAGCAGCAGCTTACCTCTGGATGATTAGGTCCCTGCAGGGTGATGATTAGCAGTCTTCCATTCCCTCCATTCTCTGGGGAGGGTGTTACATTGGCACTGGCACTTGTCTTGCTGTCTGCTTTGGTTCCTCATTGTTTCTTTTTGCAAGGTGCAGATAGTGGGCTAGACATGTCTTTGCTGCTTGTTAAGATAAGGCTTGGGAATGGGTGTATTTGGTTACACAACTTTTCCCCCCTTTAAACCTCAAAAATAGGGTTGATATTTGAACACACTGAAAGCACACTTAAAGAAAGAGCTTGGAAAATGCAAAAGGTTATGATCTCAATTCTATAGCTGAAATGTAAACTTCAGGAAGTGTTGATTGTTATAAATCCTACACTATTTCACAAATATTCTTTCTTGTTCATTAACTTTTACTACAATCTGCTCCTTATTGAAGCAGAACACCTCACTCAAAGAAAGAGACGACGGTGTTGGTTGCTCAGTTCTGTATAGTGCTATGGATTCATTGTATGTAAAGATGTTGTAGAAAGAATGAAATATTCTAGGAAATATTAAAAAGGCAGAATATTATACTTCCCTGGATAATAAAAGGAAAAACATGCTCTTGGAAAGCAGCCTCTACCTTTGTTAATAGACTCAGAAAGACTAGTGCCAACCTATCTACAAGACAAAAGACTGGGCCAGGTTATCTACAAAACAAAAGACCTTCACCCACAGGACACAATAGGATTACTCCTCTACCCATCTCACCACATGGCACCTGGGAAGATTGCATCACCCAGAAAGGATCAACCAAGCCTGGGATCAAGACCGCGTACAAAGTTACTCCTGCATGGCCCCACAGGAGTCTGACAACCAATCACCTTGCCACAGGAACAGGAAGCAAGTTCAAAGCCCAAGAGAGGGTATACATCTCTCTCTCTCGCCCATGTGCTCAATTTCCCAGGACCTCAAACCATGTGGTCATGTCCACCATTAAACCATCTTTCCAAACAGCCTCCATGTTTCCAGTGTCTTTCTCCAATCTTGGAACTGAACCCAGATGGACATTTCTTCCAACAATGTTCACCAACATGCAACTGAGCTACACAACCTCTGTTGATAGAGAACATGCAGATTATATTAGCCATGTTGTGTCTCCATTAGGTTAGGACAGAAGGGCAAAGTTCCATAACTGTAATGAGTTCCCGTGCTTAGGCTTGGCCTTTCACAATTACATCTTCCATTCTGACTGCATCAGAGTTATGATAGGTACCATTGTAGGTTGAGATGGATATTTGGTTAGACCCCCGTTTGGTTGTATGGAAACATTTGCATGGTCAGTCACCAGATAGGAAGGTCAATTCAGTGCTTCTCCCTATTAGTTATGTCTTCCTGTTACAGATATGCAAGGCTTAGTATACAGTTGAATGGCACACCCATATGGTGTTTTCTTTGTTTCCAGTTTGGTATTGTGCCAGTTTAAGATATAAGAACCTCTGGGAAATATCAGACATGCTGGGTATAGGGCTGGTATTCACAACAGCATGGATAATTGTTACGAATCCAGATTTGGGGAGTTTTAGCAGTAACCTATCAATTATGATAAGAGCCACTGAATTCTAGTTATCAACTCAAGTTATCTGATTTCATTCAGAATTCACCAGTATATTCAATGTTCAGTCTTAGCATCTTCTGCTGGAAGGTTAATATGCAAGATTGCTTCTGAGACCTAGATAGTAAGAGTATCAGTTAATCAGAGTAACAGACAAACTTATCTTATCTGACATTAGACAGTTTCCTATATGTCTAATAATTAAGTTCAGTTTGCTTTTGTTGTTTGTTCAGTTATTTTATTTGTTTGCCTAGTTGGGACTTCCCCCATTAAGTGTGCATTTGAGAGAGAGAGAGAGTATGTGTGTGTATAATTGTCCTTCCCCATTTCCTCTGTCTCTCCTGTTTCCTTTGATAGTTGTTTCCTCTCCCATCATTGATTAGGGCAATGCAACATCTGTGGGGCTGCAGTTTCCTCCCTCATTTTCTTGTCATTTCAAAGTGGAACCACCAAGGTGAGACACTGAGTAGGAAGGCCATCCTGAGTCACAAGCATTGTGGCACCTCATGAAAGTCCATTGTCAAGCTGTGTCCTGTCTCCCTAGCCCTGCTGCCCAGTGGTGGGAGACTGGTCCAGGAGAAAGAAAGACTTTTCTTTCTCATGGAGATCACAACAAAGAGGATCTTTTCAGCTGGAAAAGGAAACCAGTTCATGGTGTTCAAAGAAAATAATATTAGAAAAATTTAAATAGCCTGAGGGAGTGAAAGAGACAGATAGAGTGGGAGCAATGGATATCTTTCTGCTGTGTCTTAAATTTAAATTGAATATACAAAGGAACCAGATCAATGCAATAAATAGATTTCCATGCCCAAATCTTTGTGAGAAAGCAAGATGTTACAGCCCTTTGGAGTATATTACATTCATTGTGAGATTCAGAGATATCACATGGGCACTTTATGTAACTATCCATATTCTAGTCAGTATATGGTTGTTGTTTTTTTGAGAAAACTATCCCTGTGAAACATGATATTATAATATTTAATACTATTTATTATAATTTAATTTAATTATATATATTATACAGAATTATAATATGGTAGATCTGACTACCATATTATAATTCTGTTTTTACATGTTTCCAACAGAAGCTGGCACTGGTATTTCCCCCCTTGGATTCATAAGATTGACAGCTTTCTGCCTCTCTCCTCACTTTTTTTCTTACTTGCTGAATATCAGCTCTGGAATGGAATACAAATTTGGATTTGTCTACAGTGTTTTAATCTCGTACCGCGACAGCAGTAAAGAATGAGCAAACCTGAGCTATAACATACAGTATTCAATGGGGAGGTATTCTAAATATTGCACCATCTTTGTAAATAGATATAAAATCTCTGCACAGGCCTGATGTATCAGTGCCATACTGCTTGTTGACATCTGGAGGAAGCTTTCATGGCTAACACTTGGGTAAAACAGGGACCATTATAGCATTTGGTCTTTAGGCATATAAGCAGGCTCTCCAAAATACTCACTCTGTTTATCAAAAATCTTGACCCTGCTCTTCACCTCTGGTTCACCAGGCCTGCTGCACAGTTATCTGTCCTGACAGGAATTTGCCCTTTGCCTCCCATGCACCCTTTTGACCAGCCACTTGCACACCGGACTGCAGGTCTAACACTTCAACAGTCCCAAGTGGAGACCTGGAAGCAGTTCAGACCCTTCATCTCCAGGCGAGGTGTAATAAGTGTCAAGTGGGAGGTCAAGCAGAACTAACAAGTTGGATATCTCCTCATGGGGAGTCACAGCTCTGCCCAGTTGCTTATATGAGAAAATATAATTGGAAATCTAAAAGAATGCATTGGGATTTTTTTCCCAGAGGAGGACATGCAACTTTAAAGATATGTACACTTCTGGAGGCTTTGCCTTTTTCATGTGATACAGCAAAAACAATAGCACATTTACAACAAAATCGTACAATTATCATCTTCAGGGCTTTTCAATTTGTATCCCCAATAATTCTATCACCTATAATATCTATCTAAAGGATGCCCCAAATTTAGAGGGTGAATCTTTTAGTCTCTTCAGAGGACAGTTTACATCAGGGGTGTCAAACACGATCGCATTGCAGGCTGCATCGTGACGTATCGGGATTGTTTTCGCCCTTGCGGAGCTGGGATGGGCTTGGCCTGCGTGGGCCATATCTGGCCTGTAGGCTGTGAGTTTGACAACCCTGGTCTATATAGATCTTTAGAAAAGAGGTGCACAATTTTTTAAAAAATTTCTGATGAGAATCCTATTAGTGGGCTTTGTAGAAAATGTAAAGGGCCTCTTGTTTGTAAGGTAGGAAAAAAAACCATATTCAGCATGTAAACGTTTTTTCCTTCTATCCTATCCACTACTTTGTAATAAAGACAAATATTTTCTTCTATAAGGCCCGCGTACTTTAAACGCTAACAATGCATTACTATTCCAGTTGCTTTCAAGAACCAGTGAGGAAATTTTCCCACTGTTTTTATTGCAGCTAGGAATATAGTATTAATAATCAAACATTGGACTGAGACAGAGATTTATTGATACAGGAAGATAGATCATAAAAAAAAATCACATATATAATATAATAAATAGGAATCAAATTAGTATTCCTAAAATGATGTAATAAGGAGTGTCTTATTCAACTGAAATATTAGAGTATTTACTTTTGTACATTTAACATTCTTCTCTCAATGATTCTAGATGATGAATTAAAGAAATGGAATAGAAGTAATGGAATCTGTGTCATGAGTCATTTTATTTTATAAAGATACTTATTTATTTGTTTGTTTATTTATGAAAATTTATATGACTGCCCAACTCACTCACAGTGGCTCTTTATATTTTATACCCATAGTCACACATATTTTATAAATATCTTTATAAAACCCACATTAATTTGTATAAAGGTGTCCCCATTTATGTCAGTTATTTACTAAGGATTGTGAACCAAATATTATACAACCAGTGGCTAAATTGTCTATGGAGATTCTCAGTCATTCAAGTCACGGTTGCCCAACAGGTGCTGTTTCAAGAGGCAACTAGACTTTCTGGGGATTTTTTTTAAGACATTTCACTTCTCATCCAAGAAGCTTCTTCAGCTCTGAGGGAGCTTTTGGATGAGAAGCAAAATGTCTTCAAAGAAAAACCAGAGAGTCCAGTTGTCTCTTGAAAAAGCACCTTTGGGACCATGACTAAATTCTGCTTGGTGATCTGCTAGGTAAGTTGATAGTGTACAAAAGATAAGACAAAAAGAAGAGGAATTGGATTCTCTTGGAATAGATGGGACAACATTTTAGCATACCTGTGCCTTAGCATTTCACAATTTTTCAATTTAGCTTTTTGGCATGATAGTATTTACATTCAAATTTTATTCCCGTTGACTTTGTCTTAGTTTTGGAATAATTTGATTACTGTTTCTAATAAATGTTGTAACTTTCATTATCAAATCATAAAAAAAAAAAAGATCAGTGACCGCAATAAGGATTTGATGTGATTTGATTTGACAATTGAAGGGTTCCTCTCTTCCAGGTAAAGACTATATTTCCCAGTCAAATGCTGTGAAATGAAAGAAACCTGCTTTTTTTCATATAGCTAGATACAATTAAATTTGATTTAAATTAAACATTTAAATTAAACATAGACTTTTTCTTTAAAAAAATCCTTGTCCCTTTTTCTTTTATGTAGTTCCCTCAAATAATTTTTTGAAAATTGAATGATTGCCAAAATATATTTTTCTGAATGCAGTTAATGAATGGCTTCCTTGGGGGGTCGGAAAAATGTGATTCTAGGGCTGCCCGCTTAGAGTTTTCATCATCAGACGTGCAGACGTGTATAGAAGAAGAAGCTGCTTAGAAAGTTTCTACTTTGCTAATGTTTAGTTTACCCCCACTTTATTCCTACATAGATAGAACCCATTCTCACATCTATCTAATTAGCATGAAGTTAGCATATTAATTGCTTTGTTATCACATATGTAGATAGTTCTCAACTTAGCTTGGCTATATGATCCTCATTTGCATACTTCTCAACTGATTTGCAACAAGCAGAATTAATGGAGAAAATGGAAATAAGATTGCAAGTTGAAATCACATGTTGTTTTGCTTAATGACAGCAATGACTGAAATCTTCATGCAAAACCAATATATAGTCAGAAAGCCACAATATAGACAGAACAAGGTGAAACAGACTGTTTGCAAAAGAAGGAGACAATGCTATATATACTGTCCCCTTATTTGATCAATCAATATGCTGAATATATATTAAAGGAAGCTAGATTGGAAGACAAGAAGCTGGATTTAAAATTGAAGAGAAAATGTGCTATGCTGGTAATTCTACTGATAGCTGAAAATGCAAATCTGCAAGTTTTAATAATCAAAATCAAGGAGCATGGCCAAAACAAGGAATTAAAATTAAATACAATTAGGTGAATGACAAAAGGTACAACAATCAACCTTAGAATCTGCAACAAAGATATTCAAGTGATATACTGGTAGTTCTCGACTTATGACCGTAAAAGAGACTGCTCGTCACAGTTGTAAATCATGACAGTTGTAAAGTGGTCATCATTCGACCAAACCCGATTTAATGACCTTTTTCTTTGCAATGGCTGTAAAGTGACCACAGTAGTCATTAAGCAAACACAATGGTCATTAAGTGAACCCATTGTTCACTATGAGGCATTTTTGCTAAAAAACAGAAGTAAACACTGGTTTTCATCGTAAATGTCATAAATCAGAGTCATTTGCCTGCAGATTGTGGCCGTCAGAACTTCAGACTTAGGTTGTAAGTTCCTTGGGAGTGGGGGGTTCTTGTAACTTTGAATGGTCACTAAATGACTGGTCTAAGATGAGGGCTTAGTGTCTGTCTTTTAGGATCAACCATCAACAGTAAAGGAACCAGGTGTCAACAAATTCCACAGACTAGCATGGAAGGAGGGAGAACTGGGCAAGGAGATTGATAAGAAGTATGATTATGTATTGTATATAGTATACATAGTTTCAGTTGAAGTTCTCAGCCTGGTCCTCTGTTGGAGTGGGACAATACTTTCTCCTGATTGGTTGTTTGGCTGAGCAGTTTCCTATAAAAGGAGCTCTGTCAGCCAGGGAGTTTCAGTTGCCTTACAGGCAGTATTGAATAAAGAACTGTTAGAAGTCACTCTGGCCTAGCTTCCATTCTTCGCCCAGAACTTAACAAATATGACAGTGGAGAAGAAATCCTGATCACTATTCTGTATGCAATGTTCTGTTCTGTTTTGAGGAAGCTGCTGCTGCTGCTATCAAGGCCAGGGCTAAATAAAGGAACCACAGGCAGCAGCAACCGCTCCAGCTTGTTATGAACCAAAAAGGATCGCAACCCACAGAATGTCAGATTTGGCTCCAAACCGCCTACATCTCTCCCCCCCGCCTCTCTTTCCCTTCATTTGAAACAAAAACACAATCCTCCCACTCCTCCCTTTTGAATTAAACAAAAGGGGGAAAAAATGAGAGAACAGTACTGTACAACAATGGAGGAAATTAGAGACTGGCATCAAAGCCAATGGAGATCTCGGAGTTACTTCTTGAATACTGCTTTCAGAAGCTTTTCCAACTGGCAACTTTCCCAGCATGCAAGACTATTGTGTGCCACCAACTGCATGCTTTCTCCATCACCAATGCAGTTTTCAAGATGTGTCATGAAGATCTAATATGGTGTCTCACCACAATTTCTGCAGGGAACTTTATTAGCAGATGCCTACATCAGCCTTTATGGGTTCTTCGGCCAACCTCTAGGACTCTGCTCTAAGACAGCCATCGAAAGGCTTTTCGGGATTCTTGCAAGTCTATGATTTTTCTGAGTGGGTCCAGAATCCGTTCCAGGATTGCAGGAAGGTAGAAGATTGAGCCACATACTCATTACTTCTAGCTCCCGTGCTCTGAGAGAATTTCCTCAAGATTTTGACCTCATCGTGATCCACAATAGGCTATGTATCAATGGCGCAGCTACATGCCTACTCTTTACCCTCTGGGCATCCTTATGGCTAACATGCAGTCCCAAGTGGGGAGACAGGAAACCTCTGGGGCATTATAACTGGCATATGGAAGGTTCATGGGAAGAAAGCACAGCTGCTGCTTAAGGACAGATATCTCCTCCTTGTCTGCTCAAGCCTCTCCATCTTATTATTATCTATCCCTTCTTGACTTGTTATGGGCTAAAAGCTCCACTCCAACCTGACCTCGGCTTGAACTGGGTATCATAACAGCAACTGGGGATAGGAGGGTTCTCAATGTTGTGAGACCAAGAAGCAAAATAGAATGGGAATGGAGACAGGGACACAAGGAGTGGAAAGGAAAAATTGCCCTGGAGGCAGGAAGTAGCCACATTATATCAGCCTATATGCAGGAATGGAGAAGAAACCCACAGTCGGGAAGTTCTGGTCACAAAAACACTTACTGACTCTCTAGAAATTTGAAGTGGCAATACTGCTCAATCCTCTGAGATGTAGGAGGATGCAGGCACATCTGGATTAAGTTTAATTCCATCTGAACCCTGGAAAGCTCTGCCTTGCTCTGCCCTGAACTGGACCAACACTGGGCCAGCAAGAACCAACTGTTTCCACTTTTCTGCAGGGCAAAGGGAAATTGGCCTCCACAGGGGAACTCCAACTGAATCACAAGTGAAACTGTCCTTTTCTGCTGCTTGCATATTGGGAAGCTTAAACTCCAAGCCTAACATTCTACCTGGCATTGTAATTGGCATAGTAAGTGTCATGTATAAATATACATTCCTAACTCTACCCCCAACAACACCTCTTGGTGGCAGCACTGGGTCAGTGCTGTACATCTGTAATACCTGTACATCTGTAAGGGGGAGATGTAGCTCATCCCATATATAAGGGCTTGCAAGCTCCTCCCAAGCACATTTCATTTTGTACCTGATCCCTACCTGAACTGTCTCTTTGTGACATCCTTCCCTTATTCCTAAATAAACCTTTTATTTCATAACCCTAGGTTATGTAGTTGATTTCTAGATCCCAGCCTTAACACCGACAGTAAGCTGCTCAGAGCTGCTTGATAGTGAGATGGGTGATCCAAAAATATAATTAATAAATAAATTTCATTAAATATTCTGGGGTGGCCACCTGAGATGGGTGGCCCAAAATGTAATAAATATATAAATCTCATTAAATATTCTGGAGTTGTTTGTAACCAGAAATCTGACTTAGAACTCAGATGTGGCTTAATTTTTGGAAGTATATGTATCAATTATATTAACTGAGTTTATTTTGCATCCCTTTTTTGTTAACCAGTGAAGATATAAATAATGGTTGAGTACAGTTTCTATTTATATTTTTCTTCAACTGAGTTAGATTTTAATGTAGCAAATTAAAACAGAGGCTTAAATATGAATTTAAAATAAAGACTACTGATAACTGTTTCTTTGAATTTCTCTACGCAGCATACCCAAAGTGATAGGGTCTTAACCTTTTCTCTTCTACCAATGGCTTTTTAATTGCCATTGACTTTTGCAGGCATCAGACTTTTCTCTAATGGTACCTTCTAATTATGTATACAGACTATTTAAGCTTTAGCTTCATTGTTACTGCTTCTAGGAGTGGGAAGAGCGAGAAAGATATACAATCTGCAAAGGGAGAAGGGGTCAATAAACCCCCCTCCAGCCAAAGCTAAAGTTATTGATTGCATGGAAAGGCATCCTTGCCTACCCATGTTTATTTTTGAAAAAGGAAAAAAAAGATAAATACTAAAGAGCAGTTTGATTGTGAAAAGTTTTCTTTTATTAGTAAAAATGGTGAAGCATTCTTTTGTTCACAGAGTATGCAGACTGTCATCATACTTTTATTAGGATTTGTTATGATACTTTATTACTTAGCAGCCAAGAGGAATGCTGTACATAAAATCTATTGTGGTTTCTCCAAAGCTGTTGACAAGGTTCTGATGATAGTCCAATGATAGGGCAAAGGCTACCTGTAAGCTAAATATTTCCTATCAGCTATCTAATAGGGCTGAAAGCCGTGGGGAGAAAAAGCCCTAAACTATTTTGTAGAAGCATGCTTTTAGAAATCTTTAGCCAGGAGAAAAGATCTACTTAAGTTCTCCTCCTCATTAGCATCATGTCTTTGGAAATCAATAGCCATTATTTGCTGTTTGACAAATTGTTTAGCTCTTGTAAATCCACATAAATGCAGATGTGTTATAAATAGACCAATATTTTGTAATTTCATATCCCAAATCTTCTTCCAAGTCATTTAATAACATCTGTGGGAACTAACTCTAAAAAATATATATGCTGATTTCAGCCAAGAGGTGATCTTACTTATCCAAAATCGTGCTTCTACTGAACTAAGCTCTGTTTTCAACTGAAAAGTGGCATTGAGGACATACACAAGCTAAATATAGCTTTCAGAACTTAGAATGTAATGCCTTCAAAAGCCAGAAGACCTTGCAGACACATGCTTGCACATTCATATAAGGCAACTGTCTTGCTCTCAAAAAATATAACTTCAGACGTAATATACAAACTCCCATTTTGGAAAAAACACACAGAAACTCAAGGTCATAGGTTGGTGGATGTATCCTCCAGGAATATAACACCCATCTATTTTCTTTTACTTTACATTATTTTATTGAATGCTTGAAAAAGACCATAGTCTTAGTCTTTAAATCATTTAGAATGACTTTTTCTTTGGGAGATTAGGAAGAATGAAACAATGGCTGTATTGCCTAGAATAGAACAACTTAGTTATCGTTATGATAGAAACTAGAATCAGAGACATGAACCAATGAGTTGATGTAGACGTTAAACCAAAGAGTGATGAATGTACAACCCTGATTCATCCCTTTCCTTGAAAATTGGGCACATAAAATGGTCTCAAGAAGCACAATCAATCTTCAAGCAAGAGTTTTGATATACACTCCAAATATAGACAAGAAGCTGGAAATCTATCATAGATTCTTCCTGATTACTCCATAAGCTATCCCTCAAGATCAAAGCTGAGGTGAAATCAATAAAGACTATATTTCTCAGTCAATTGCTGTGAAATTAAAGAAACCTGCTTTTTTTCATACAGTTAGATATAATTAAGTTTGATTTAAATTAAACTAAACATTTAAAGTAAGTTTCCCTGACAGACTTTTTCTTTAAAAAAAATCCTTGTCTCTTTTTCTTTTATGTAATTCCCTCAAATAAATTTTTGAAAATTGAACGATTGCCAAAATATATTTTTCTGAATGCAATTAATGAATGGCTTCCTTTAAGGGTCGGAAAAATGTGATTCTAGACTGAATTTACACAATAATATTTCCTATTTTTAAGTTACCCCCCACCCTCTCTGAACCAAAAATATAGAGCCAAATATGGGTTACGCTAACTAGTTGGCGGTTTACTGGGTCATGTGATTCTTAGCATCTAGACATCAGTTGACTGTATTCAGCACTGATAACTACACCAGAGTTTACTGTTTGGCTGGGTTTGCAGAGTTCTGCTTCCATAGAAATCTGTCATGGATGTATTTTCATTCCTGTTAAAAGAAACAGACACAAACAGAGGTGTGCAAAGAGCCATTCATGTTAATAGCCTTTTGAAAGCCTTGGTGAGAGAAGCCAATGTGACCACCACAAAGGACTGCTGTTCTGGAGTTCTTCTTAAAGTAAGCTCCAGTAGCTATTGGAAGTGGTTTGTTTTTCACTCAAAACACAAATTTGGGAAGAATTTGGGCCAAATACATGCCTAGTTCCCATCCTTCTTCATCTCTGCTCTCCATTCAAAATAGATTCCAGCACGAGTCTTTTTAATGCAAAATATCTGGTTTGAATTGGGATAAAAGTTTACATATTATTTGTTGGACCTTCGTGGGATTCAGAAATAAATCACAAACAGACAACACAACTGAATTAGCCCTGTGAATTTTCCTCAAGTAAGACTTATCCCATCTATAGAAAGTCAACGAGGTTTCAATTCAATGATTTTTTTTTACTATTAGATTATTCCTCGTGGGCCATGTGTTCATTTCAGTGACTTGAACTCAGTTTCAGAACCAACGTTTGACCTTAAGCAGAATAAGGGTTTTGTTTTGTTTTTACATTTGTTTTGATTTGTTCTATTGACATCATGGAAAGAAAATTTGTTTATGGTTAATAAAGAAATTAGTTTATGCTTTAATTCTTTCCAAGTTGATTGGTTGTTTATATTGATAATTTAAACAGTAAAAGTATTTACAGGGCAATTCTCATCACAGAGGAATTTTGGAGCACATTACAGTAATCGTAAAACAGTATTTCGGATTAAAAACCAGAATAAAATAATATTCTAAAACACAGGTAAAGTAGAATAATGTTAAAATAAGCATTCATATATAAGGTATTTGCTTAGGAGTTAATAGTTTAAAATATAGCCACACTGGTATATTGAGAGCACAGACATTCCTGTGTCATACTGATTTATGGGGATTGGTA